>JAXIVJ010005052.1:0-77190 GCA_036785665.1 Chirona hameri
GATTGATAATTTCATGACTTGGTCCCGGAGAGTAAAAATCCATAGGTGGAGAGTAAAATTGTATTGTCAGGCAAGTTAAGATTTTCATTTTTTATATATTTTACTTGGAAAGTAAAAAACCTGATTTGTAATGGATATGAAATCCTTGTGAGGTAAATTAAATTATATTTGAACTACAATGTCAGTAAGATCAGGCGAAAAGAGAGCAAATTTTCTAAACAAATATGAAGAGAGCAAAATTTTTTGGACCCAAAAAGTCCAGAAAATGGCTCAAATTCCAAGGCTGGTGGGAAATGACACCAAAATGTGAATAATTTTCCACTCTCACTCCCCATTTTATAAGTGAGTTTTTTCACTCCCAAATTATGAATTGTAATATTGATTCTGACATAATTATTGACTAAAAATACCTTGTTTCAACAAAAACTACTACTTTTCATATTCAAAACAGAAATGAACAGTGTACCATTTTCATTTTTCTACATAATTTTTGCACTTTAATGGTCTCTTGTGCCTAAATTTTTTTCCACTCTGACACCCAAGCAAAAATGGCATTTTGGCACACTGATTGTAATACAATTTATTTGCAAATAACCCCTCATCCCTATGCCCGAACCTCATGGTGCCGCTGGCTGATGTGTTTATCTACACCAAGTTTGTCTCATTTGCAGGCAATGCCATTTTTTCCTTCTGCTCAGAAGTGAAAGCAGGGTCTTATTACAGCCCTGGGCCTTAATAGTCACAGTGCCTTTAAAACGAGAGTAACATTTTGGCTCTAAACATGACAAATAATCATCTGGGGTTACAACCTAAATAAACCTAACCTTAAAACCTAACGCCATTCTGGTGCTCTGCACCACTTTCACCATGCTGGGGGGGGGGGGTTAGACACCCCTTCTAACTCAAAAGCTAAAGGGCTAGAATGACACAGAAAAAGGCGTTAAAAGCTCTCGACAAGCACATTCAAAAGTACTTCAGATATTTGTTTTCCTAAAGCCAATATTGAAGTCACCAGAGGTCATGAAAGGTCAAATTTTCAGTTTTAGGTCTTCACTCTAGAAACCCCCAGATATCACAGGAACTATGATGCTAGGAACAAACAGAAAAGAGCAATGAAAAGCTCTTGAAACATGCAATCGCAATGTGTTCTCAGATTTTAGCTTAGGGCAATAGTTTAGGCTCCAGAGCTCATCAAATGTCAAAAGGGGCTATTTTTTACCAAAAAAAAATCTTCTCACAAATGGCTTTTACCTAATAAAGATGAGGCAATCATTTTGATGCCATCGTGTTTGTCTTGTCAAGGCGCTTCAATTCATATTAGTGTTGACAGGTTAGGTCAACTAAAAATATTTGAGCTCAAGCTGAGGTCAAATGGTGACCCAAGTAGGTCATGTTGCATATGGGAAGACGTGCCTCGACAAGACAAACATGTTGTTGTCGGTTTCACTTATCTACCGTCATTATGTCAAGAGTTATTGACATACAACTGTTGGTGATCTCAGATAACCTCGGCCCGTGTTGGATTTTTCATTTCATGACCTGGTCCCAGAGAGTAAAAATCCATAGGTGGAGAGTAAAATTGTATTGTCAGGCAAGTTAAGATTTTCATTTTTGTTTTAATTATTTTATTTGGAAAGTAAAAAATCCTGATTTGTAATAGATAATAAATCCTTCTGAGGAAAATTGAATTATATTTTAACTACAATGTCAGTAAGATCAGGCGAAAGAGAGCAAATTTCCTGAACAAATATGAAGAGAGCAAAATTCTTTGGACACAAAAAGTCCAGAAAATGGCCCAAATTCCAAGGCTGACCTCGGCTGAGCCTTTAGGGGTCCGCTGAACAGAAATGGCACCTAGGTCATCAAGAATGACCTATAATAACATGATCCAGAAGGAATTAGACTGATATCTTGTGTATCCTTGGAATAGGAAGCATTGGAATATTTCCCCATTGACTTATAATGTTACGGTTACGAAATTGACCCGACCTTAGGTCGCTGATATACAAAATCCAAGATATACGAATTGTAGATATATGTGACCTTATAAAATCCTGTAAGTGTAAAACGGATCATTCAAAAACTGTGACTGGTACAACCAGAAGTTTTTTTTTGGAGGTGGGGGTCACATGACCTGGTCTGGTGATCTGACCTAAAATGACCCGACCTGAGATGACCCAAGGATTTTTTTCTCTCACATGTTGGGAATTGATGCCCGAACAGCTGTGCCAAAAACGGCGGCGCGCAGCGCCGCCGTTTTTTCGCTATCGAAAAACCTGAGTGGGTGTCTTAAACACACAGGTTTAAGAACCGGTAAAACCCCCTGGCACAGCACAGGTTAACTTACATGACCATGCTTCGCACCAATGACATCATGCAAAGCAAATGTCCCAAAAGTCACTGAATGGTAGCCGACTAGCGTGTCATTATTATGACCTTGAAACTAGATGCTCTCTGTTGCATGGGAATGGTGACAAGACTGTGAGCACAGTGAATAATGAAATAGCGTTGTTATTTTTGGGAAACAATGGTATTTCACTGGAATGGAATATTTCAGATCAGATATATATATATATATATATTAATATATATATATTTGTATTGCTCTAAAGGGAAGGTGCAAACTTCAAAGTGACTCCTCAGTCCTCACCTTGCTTTCTGTTCTCTTGTGCTTGGAAATTTGGTAAGAAATAGACATTCCAATTATGCTTGTGTTCTTTTGTGTGCAGGTCCTCAAGAACTGTGTATGCACTATGCAGCCTCGGACTATGGAGCTGCTGCTGACATCACAATGACGTCTGCATGTCCTATATTGTGTTACTTGCTGTGCATCTTGTCACATAGTCACAGTTCAACGCCCTGGAGCATGACATCATGTCTTCCCCCAAAGCTTCTCATCCCCTGTCGCTGATTTGTCAACAAGCCATCCTCACAATCCTCATGTTGTGAAGAACACAGCCTATATTCCTGAAACTAATTTTTCTTGTGTTAAATTCAGTTTAATGCTTACTTGTGTTCATTAGCTACACATAGCTTACATGCCTAATCAGTGTAGCAGAATTCAACTCTTGAGTTGTTCATCATCATTCATCATAACTGTCCGCCTGTGTAGCTCTCATATTTGGATCTGGATAGCTCTGTTCAGTTGATAGTGTTGCTGACTCAGAATCTATAGATTCTGGGTTTGTATGTAGCTACTGTTGAGGTCTTCTGGTCTCCCCCTGTTTGGATCTGTGTGAGAGACCCTGACATGATTTTTGGCGGTATTGTATAACTGCCATACAAGTCATCAAAATATCACTATAATATCACTAATCACTAAATATCACTTTGCATCATCATCAATGTTGAATGCATTCACTGAGTGTCATTCCTGGAAGGTTGATATATATGAAAATAAATTTTAGTTGCCATTACTGAATATGATTCTCACATTATTGATATATTTAATTTCTTGCAATGGGCACTGTGGGGTTAATTACTCATCAGCCTATGATCTTCTGATATTTTGGCACCCTTGATTGGGTCACCCAGTATCCAAGGTTATCAGTTATTTTTAGAGTCATTTCTGATTGGTGGATGAGGAGGAAGAGTGGGAGGAACCATGAATGCGGGGTTTGAACAATGGACAGTTACAGCCTTGTAGCAGGAACTGGCATTGGAATCCATAACACACGTTTGACCACACAGTGCAAATTTTATTAACAATTCTGAAAATGACTGTGCTTGTTTCGTGTTTTGCTGATAGCATCCTCATGTTATTGTGCTAAACCTTTGTTGTATCTTGTCTCCAGACTCCAAATGTTTGAATAAACAAAACTGAAATGCAAGGTCCTAATGACCATTGAAAAGATATTGATTATGAAATAATAATTGCACATTGAATTAGACCATTGGAAATATTGATTATTAATAAAAAAAACAAATTGACAAATTACCAGATGCTTTGCACGGGTGGCAGTAGGCTCAGTGAGTCATTCTTTATAGAACATGTGTGCACCATGAACATCCTATTGATGCCACAACTCCAGTTCAACAAGCATTTTTGATTCCTTTATTTTCCTTTATATTGGCAGACGGAGACAATGCAGTGAGTTATAATGTCGGGGTGGAGCTTCTCCGGTGTGGCACTGCTGACTGCTGACTGCTGCTGTGGTAGCCCCCATGTTTTGCTTGTTTGTCACAGCATGTTGACAGCTCTGTGGTGGCTTTCAGAGCATAGGGTGGCTGACACCGGTCCGGGACACCTGACCGGGTCATGAGTGCTCCCCGGCCGGGCGGCGGCTGGCCGACGGCCGCCCCGCCGCCGTCCGCGCCCAGCATCGACTACTGGAAACAGCACCAGCACCGGCAGCTGCAGCAGCAGCAGCTGCAGTACCAGCAGCACACCCAGCTGCAGCAGCAGCAGCACGAGGCTCTGAATCATGTTCACCAGCAGCAGCAGAAACAGCAGCAGGTGACGTGGTGCGAGCCTCCGTCGGCCGCTGACGCCGCCGCCGCCGCTGACGCTGACGGCCAGTGCAACAACTACGTGACAGTGATGGTGGCCGGCTTCCAGGCGCCGGCGTCGCCGCGTTGCGAGTCTGTGCGCTCGGACGCGGCCGAGTCGTCGTGCAGCTCGCTGAGCCAGGAGAGCCTGTCGCCGCCGGCGCGGCTGGCCACCGTCCGCTCGGTGGCCGCGCCCGACGGCTGGAACCGCGTCACCAGCAACGGTCTGGTGGTCTACGTCAGGTGAGTGGCGGCCGTGCCGTCTGGTGTCGGCCGTGGTGGGCCGGTACGAGCCACTGCGGCCGCTGTGTCAGCGGGGCCGGTCTCAGTGTCTGTGGGGCTGGTCTCAGCAGTGTCAGAAAAGTGGCTCCACGATCTAAGTTCGCAGAACAAATTTTTCACCAGCGGCGGAACAAATTGTGTAATGCGTATACCAGCTTTTGACGCCTGTGGGGCACTGTGGTTGACTGTGGTTTTATGCTCGTCACTTTTGTGGCACTGTGGTTTTATGCTCGTCAGCCATTTGCACCCGCAGACTAAATAAAATCATTCTTTACAGTCAAAGTTTTCACGGAACAAAACTTCCAAGTTCAGAAAAATGGAGAATCGGGCCACTTTTCTGACACTGGGTCTCAGTGCCTGTGGGGCCGGTCTCAGTGTCTGTGGGGCTTGTCTGTGGGGCTTGTCTGTGGGGCCGGTCTCAGTGTCTGTGGGGCTGGTCTCAGTGTCTGTGAGGCCGGTCTCAGTGTCTGTGGGGCCGGTCTCAGTGTCTGTGGGGCTTGTCTGTGGGGCCGGTCTCAGTGTCTGTGGGGCTGGTCTCAGTGTCTGTGGGGCCGGTCTCAGTGTCTGTGGGGCCGGTCTCAGTGTCTGTGGGGCTGGTCTCAGTGTCTGTGGGGCTGGTCTCAGTGTCTGTTGGGCCGGTCTCAGTGTCAGCGGGGCCGGTCTCAGTGTCTGTGGGGCTGGTCTCAGTGTCTGTGGGGCTGGTCTCAGTGTCTGTTGGGCCGGTCTCAGTGTCAGCGGGGCCGGTCTCAGTGTCAGCGGGGCCGGTCTCAGTGTCAGCGGGGCCGGTCTCAGTGTCTGTGGGGCTGGTCTCAGTGTCTGTGGGGCTGGTCTCAGTGTCTGTTGGGCTGGTCTCAGTGTCTGTGGGGCCGGTCTCAGTGTCTGTGGGGCCGGTCTCAGTGTCTGTGGGGCTGGTCTCAGTGTCTGTTGGGCCGGTCTCAGTGTCTGTGGGGCCGGTCTCAGTGTCTGTTGGGCCGGTCTCAGTGTCTGTGGGGCCGGTCTCAGTGTCTGTGGGGCCGGTCTCAGTGTCAGCGGGGCCGGTCTCAGTGTCTGTGGGGCTGGTCTCAGTGTCTGTGGGGCTGGTCTCAGTGTCTGTGGGGCTGGTCTCAGTGTCTGTGGGGCTTGTCTGTGGGGCCGGTCTCAGTGTCTGTGGGGCTGGTCTCAGTGTCTGTTCAGTGTCTGTGGGGCCGGTCTCAGTATCTGTGGGGCCGGTCTCTGTGTCTGTTGGGCCGGTCTCAGTGTCTGTGGGGCCGGTCTCAGTATCTGTGGGGCCGGTCTCAGTGTCTGTGGGGCCGGTCTCGGTGTCTGTGGGGCTGGTCTCAGTGTCTGTTCAGTGTCTGTGGGGCCGGTCTCAGTATCTGTGGGGCCGGTCTCAGTGTCTGTGGGGCCGGTCTCAGTGTCTGTGGGGCTGGTCTCAGTGTCTGTTCAGTGTCTGTGGGGCCGGTCTCAGTATCTGTGGGGCCGGTCTCAGTGTCTGTGGGGCCGGTCTCAGTGTCTGTGGGGCTGGTCTCAGTGTCTGTTGGGCCGGTCTCAGTGTCTGTGGGGCTGGTCTCAGTGTCTGTTGGGCCGGTCTCAGTGTCTGTGGGGCCGGTCTCAGTGTCTGTGGGGCTGGTCTCAGTGTCTGTGGGGCCGGTCTCAGTGTCTGTGGGGCCGGTCTCAGTGTCTGTGGGGCCGGTCTCAGTGGCTGTGGGGCTTGTCTGTGGGGCCGGTCTCAGTGTCTGTGGGGCTGGTCTCAGTGTCTGTGGGGCCGGTCTCAGTGTCTGTGGGGCCGGTCTCAGTGGCTGTGGGGCTTGTCTGTGGGGCCGGTCTCAGTGTCTGTGGGGCTGGTCTCAGTGTCTGTGGGGCCGGTCTCAGTGTCTGTGGGGCCGGCCTCAGTGGCTGTGGGGCCGGTCTCAGTGGCTGTGGGGCCGGTCTCAGTGTCTGTGGGGCCGGTCTCAGTGTCTGTGGGGCCGGTCTCAGTGTCTGTGGGGCCGGTCTCAGTGTCTGTGGGGCCGGTCTCAGTGTCTGTGGGGCCGGTCTCAGTGTCTGTGGGGCCGGTCTCAGTGTCTGTGGGGCCGGTCTCAGTGTCTGTGGGGCTGGTCTCAGTGTCTGTGGGGCCGGTCTCAGTGTCTGTGGGGCCGGTCTCAGTGGCTTTGGGGCTTGTCTGTGGGGCCGGTCTCAGTGTCTGTGGGGCTGGTCTCAGTGTCTGTGGGGCCGGTCTCAGTGTCTGTGGGGCCGGTCTCAGTGTCAGCGGGGCCGGTCTCAGTGTCTGTGGGGCTGGTCTCAGTGTCTGTTCAGTGTCTGTGGGGCCGGTCTCAGTATCTGTGGGGCCGGTCTCAGTGTCTGTGGGGCCGGTCTCAGTGTCTGTGGGGCCGGTCTCAGTGTCTGTGGGGCCGGTCTCAGTGTCTGTGGGGCTTGTCTGTGGGGCCGGTCTCAGTATCTGTGGGGCCGGTCTCAGTGTCTGTGGGGCCGGTCTCAGTGGCTGTGGGGCCGGTCTCAATGGCTGTGGGGCCGGTCTCAGTGTCTGTGGGGCCGGTCTCTGTGTCTGTGGGGCCGGTGGCTGTAGCATCTGTGTCGGTGGGGCCGGTGGCTGTAGCCTCTGTGTCTGTGGGGCCGGTGGCTGTAGCCTGTGTCTGTGGGGCCGGTGACTGTAGCCTCTGTGTCTGTGGGGACGGTGGCTGTAGCCTCTGTGTCTGTGGGGACGGTGGCTGTAACCTCTGTGTCTGTGGGGCCGGTGGATGTAGCCTCTGTGTCTGTGGGACCGGTGACTGTAGCCTCTGTGTCTTTGGGGCCGGTGACAGTAGTCTCTGTGTCGGTGGGGCGGATGGCTGTAGCTTCTGTGTCTGTGGGGATGGTGGCTGTAGCCTCTGTGTCGGTGGGGCCGATGGCTGTAGCCTCTGTGTCTGTGGGGACGGTGGCTGTAGCCTCTGTGTCTGTGGGGCCGGTGACTGTAGCATCTGTGTCTGTGGGGCCGATGGCTGTTGCCTCTGTGTCTGGGGACGGTGGCTGTAGCCTCTGTGTCTGTGGGGCCGGTGACTGTGGCCTCTGTGTCTGGGGATGGTGGCTGTAGCCTCTGTGTCTGTGGGGCCGGTGGCTGTAGCCTCTGTGTCTGTGGGGCCGGTGACTGTAGCATCTGTGTCTGTGGGGCCGATGGCTGTTGCCTCTGTGTCTGGGGATGGTGGCTGTAGCCTCTGTGTCTGTGGGGCCGGTGACTGTAGCCTCTGTGTCTGTGAGGCCGGTGACTGTAGCCTCTGTGTCTGTGGGGCCGGTGACTGTAGCCTCTGTGTCTGTGGGGCCGGTGACTGTAGCCTCTGTGTCGGTGGGGCGGATGGCTGTAGCCTCTGTGTCTGTGGGGATGGTGGCTGTAGCCTCTGTGTCGGTGGGGCCGATGGCTGTAGCCTCTGTGTCTGTGGGGACGGTGGCTGTAGCCTCTGTGTCTGTGGGGCCGGTGACTGTAGCCTCTGTGTCTGTGGGGACGGTGACTGTAGCATCTGTGTCTGTGGGGCCGATGGCTGTTGCCTCTGTGTCTGGGGATGGTGGCTGTAGCCTCTGTGTCTGTGGGGCCGGTGACTGTAGCCTCTGTGTCTGTGGGACCGGTGACTGTAGCCTCTGTGTCTGTGGGGCCGATGGCTGTTGCCTCTGTGTCTGGGGATGGTGGCTGTAGCCTCTGTGTCTCTAGTGCAGGCCGCCGAGGCCGCTGTGCTCGTGGGATCGGTCCTGCCGGCCGCCATCGGCCCGGTCTGCACAACAGAGTGGCCGGCCATGCAGGCGGCGTTTGCCGGGCCGTGCTGCCGTTACCAGTTGTGCCAGGTCATCGTGGCAACACGCCCGGCCGCCGCCCGAGGCAGGCACCGAGCCTGTGTAGTGTGTGTCTGTGCCAGTTCATCGTGGCAGCATCGCCGCCCGAGGCAGGCACCGAGCCTGTGTAGTGAGTCTGTGTCTGTGGCGTGGCGGTTTCGGTGATTGGTCTATAACGCTTTGTCATTGTCCTAGGCAGTCATCAGGACATATTTTGGCAGTGTGGTCAACGAACGAACACCGGAAGTCAGACCTGATGTTAAAAATACACGTTCTTATCAGACATGTGCCTGGATCCCGGGATCCAACTGAGATCCGGATATCTGTGTCCTCTGTCCCGGGACCCACATGGGACACCAGATCCATGTACACAATAAGCCGAGGGATCCACAAAGATCCCAGACCCTGATATATTTTATGCCGTGAGATCTACAATTTACGCCGAGGGATCCAAGAGGATCTCAGATCTTCATGCATTTTACGCAGAAGAATCCACTGGTATCCAAGATCTTCATGCATTTTATGCCGAGGGATCCATTTGATACCAGATCCAACTTCGGGATCCAGGCACAAGTCTGTACTTCTTACACCCCTGACCACAATGTTCGCGATGCTTTTTTGTCAGTTCATTTTGAGTCTTGAAAATAGGACCCAAAATGAATAATGAATAACACCGTCAAAACAGAATCGTCGCACCCATCAACGCAGTTTCAGTTTCAGAGTTAAAACCCTGTTTCGCCATTTTGGTTCATACATTTGGTTTTTATACCAGCAATGGACACATTGTTTTACTAAACGAATCTCCATCGCAATCGGTTGATGACCTGTCTGGTCTTTTAGCCAGCATGTTGATTGTTGATCGGTGGCACTGGCTACTGACCTGTGAAGGCTCATTAAGACGCGCCTTCGCTGGCTCTGTCGGGCAATGGACGTGTTGTCATAAGCCAAAGTGCTTGATATTTATTATTAAATTGATAGTTTTAAACTAGGAGATTCGAAAAATCGCAATATCTTTTATTCTGTAATATACAAATACGAAAAAATGCATTCGAAGTGTCACGTGACAAAATACCGCTCTCTGATTGGTCGTGACGTCACCAGTCGTATTCGCCACGGGCCGGCCGTACGCGGCGAGTGAGTGAGTGCGGGTGGCGGACGATTGGATCGTTATTGAGTTCAGTGGATTGGATCCCATCAGGGGCTCAGCCAGGGGGGGGGGGGGGGGGCACAGGGGGCACGTCCCCCCCCCATTGGGCCGAGGGGCCCAATGGGCGGGAGAGCCTTGGTCCCTCAGCCCAATTGAAGCGGTCGAGCGACTTAAGGCTTACCAGGCAGAAAGTCCTTGTTCGGACTAAGGGGTCCTCAGTAGGCCCGAGTCTCCGGGCCCTTGGTTGGCCCGGAGAGCCCTCGGTTGGCCTAAGGGGCCCTTTCTATGCTTCAGAGGGCCCTTGCTAGGCTTAAAAGGGTCCCCGGTCGGCCTGAGGGGCCCCTGTCGGCCTAAGGGGCTCTCGGCCGGCCCGAGAGGGCCCTGAATCGTCCTGAGGGGCCCTGGGTTGGTCGGTTTGAGGGGCCCTCGGCCCTTGCTACTAAGAGGGCCCCCAGTCTTCCTGAGGCCTCCGGTCTGTGTAAGGGGCCCTACGCTGGCGTAAGAGGGCCCTAGGACGTCTTGAGGGGGCTCTGGGTTGGTCGGCTTGATGGGCCCTCAGTTGGCATGTGGGGCCTGGTCGGCATAAAGGACCCCCGGTCGGCCTAAGGGTGCCCTTGGTTGGCCTGAGGAGCCCTGGGTCGGCTTGGGGGTGCCCTCGGTCGTCCCGGGGGTGCCCTGGGTCGTGCCGGGGTGCCCTGAGTCGGCCTCGGGGGTCCTCTGCCAGCCTGTGGGAGCCCTTGCCAAGGTTAAGAGGGCCCCCAGTCAGCCCGAGGAGCCCCTGGTCGGCCTAAAGGGGCCTTCAGCCGGCCTAAGAGGGTCTTAGGTCGTCCTGATGGGGCACTCGGTTGGTCGGCCTCCTGAGGGGCCCTTGGTCGGCCTGTGGCGTGTGGGGGCCCGGTCGGCCCAAGGGGGCCCTCGGTCAGCATAAGGGAGGCCCTTGGATCGGCTGAGTGGCCCTCAGTCGGCCTGAGGGAGCCCTCGTTAGGCCTGAGAGTGCCCCCGGTCGACCTGAGGGGTCCCAGCCGGCCTAAGAAGACCCTAGGTCGTCCTGAGGAACCCTAGGTTGGTCGGCCTGTGGGGGCCTGATCGGCCTCAGGGGCCCTTTGGTCGGCCTGAGGGGGCCCTTGATCGGCCTGTGGGGTCCGGTCAGTATAATGGGGCCCAGGTCGGCCCAAGGGGGCCCGGTCTAAGGGAGGCCCTTGGTTGTCCTGAGGTGCTCTTGCTAAGCCTAAGAGGGCCCCAAGTCGACCTGAAGAGCCCCAGTCGGCCTAAGGGGCCCTGGGTTGCAGGGGTGTCGCCGAGCATTTTTTATTGTGTGTGTGGGGGGGGGGGGGTCGGGTTGCCTGAAATGACGAATGAAAATTGCCCCCATTTTTTGCGCGTATTTAAAGGGAATGTTTCACCTTTGTATTGGTTTTGAACTGAGCTAGCCATTATCTTTGACCGCTATTTAAATGTCGATAATACTTAGGTCATTTTCTCCAAAACTTAGCCGTTTTTAAGCAATTTAATTTCCCATTTGCAAAATTGGGTCTTGGCTACTGCCGCTGCTGATTGGCTGACAGCCACTTTGTCAGCCAATCAGCGACGGTCTATAGCTCAATAATGACGTCATCATCCAACATTTAAAACCTTAATTTGTTTAAAGTTAAGTGACTTTTCGAGAGAAAAATATCACCATCGTTTTCAGCAGCACATACTTAATATTTTCGACTACAACCAGCGTATATTTGACAACTTTCAGAAAGGTGAAACATTCCCTTTAAATGGACTCTCCCACCTTTGTGAGAGTTGTCGAATCACACTTAATTGTTTGTCTTCATGTCAGGCGAGGTCAGCTGAACATGTTCGTGAACTTTTGTTTCCGAAAGAAATGCTTATCTTGGAAGATATTCAACTTTTAGTTTTAAGCGAAAAGTTAGGTTGGTGACGTCATTTTTTTTTAAATAACAGGGAAATCCTTTGTGCTACCAAATATATGGCACAATTTTTTTGTCGACATCTATTGCGCTGAAAAAGCGAACCACCCGGTGTCTAGATTGGCTTAGATGCGAACCACCCGGGGATCGAGAAATGAAAGACGAAAATATTCCAAGGCTGACCTTAAAACAAATCGACTATCATTACCAGTTGGGTAAAGAGACGACGCTGTCGGTTTAGAGTCCCTATTCAAATACACATGGGCCTTATTTTTTACAGATGTCAAAATCAAGCTCTGATATCTTGTTGAATAGATAATTGTGGTTGTTTTAACTGCTACCATACTTAATTTCAATGCCTAGCCATAAAAATGGCTATCTCAACTCAAATATAATGTTAAGGTGGGATAGTGGGATAAGGGAGATAATCACCTTTTTCCACACAAAAAAATGGAGTTAGCACCTGAAATCGATAGACGAGGCCAAAATATGATGTAGCTTCATCACATTTTGCATATAAACATTCCTACCGAAAGATATTGGCAGTTTCTTACTGATAAGCGATCCACGCTTATATCTGTCGGTACTCAGCAAGAACTCGATAACGAATTCAGTAAATTAGCCTCCCTACGCATTGTTATTTATCATGAAGGTATGCAATATGTTTCCTGCACTCTATCTTTTGCGAATATGTGCCAAAATGTGTATGAACAATCAACAATCATTTGAAAAAAGTGCATTGACATCGGCAGTTTAGCTTGGCACCGGCCGGCCGGTGCCAAGCTAAACTACGACGACCTATTTAGTGTCGGCGATTTGTTTACAAGTACCCATTCAACAACGTTGAACAGAATGATGCAAAAGCGCCAGATGTTGCGCTTTCCAATAGTGGAGGGAAAATACCGATCATTAATTTTCCCAAACTTCCAACTTTGAATTAGGGAATAATGTTATTTTATTCTTAAATTTAGATCACAACATTTTAATACCATAACGGTAGCCAAATAAGTTGTTGCTAACAATCAAAAGGTGATTATCTCCCTTTAAGCCTTTGCAGCATTTTTATGTGGATTTTCATGTTATAGTAGGTACTTGTTATTTAGCGCCGTCAAGCGGCGCGATTTTTAACGGGTCTTCCTGAAAACCCATACATATAGGCGGTGGGCCATGTAGAGGATAAGAAGCTAAAAATGCTATGAATTCAATTCAGCGTTACGAGGAACCGAATGCGATGACGATGGCTTCGTTATGACGATGGCCACTGATGTGACGCCGCGAAGCGGCGTGAGTTTGTTAATTTTAGGTCGTGGAAAACGACATTTTAACATTGAAACCAGACCGTGAGTGGAGCCAAGCCTCAGGTAGGTAACCCCTTTTGCTCTCTGGGCCTGGTTGCACATCTCGGTATGATGAAAAATATTGAAATGAATGTAGTTTTCAGATACATACATTAGCCTCGGATAGTAAATCACGATGACCGGTGGCAGTCAGCGCTCAATAGTACATACTATGCTAACCCGTCCGATCCGCTAAACGATTAGCTGGCGTCTCCGGGATGGAGGTATCCGCACCAATTCAGCACGTTAATTAACTGGACTGGAACCGGAACTGCATAGGACATAATTACCTATTACCCGTCAAGGGATCACCGCCCCACCAACTCCGGTGCGTCGGTGACTTATCCCATCTCCCACATATGTCCTATGCAGTTCCAGTTACAGTTCTAGCTGGTATCTCCGGGATGGAGGTATCTGCACCAATTCAGCACGTGAATTAACTGGGACTTTTAAAGGGATTATACGGGTTTCCGTCCTGAAAGTAAATGCACTCTTTTGTAGTTGTATGAGCTTTAAACACGTTTAAGACATATAACAGGGACCTCAATGCTCATTTAGTCCATTGTTTCAGAAATTATCAGCGTTAAAACTTGGCCGTTTTTCGGGACTAGTATCAGATTACGAGTACTTGATCGGCACTACTGTCCACCACTTTTATCTTACGATCAATTTTAGAGTTTTGAATTATCTGCAAGTCCTACACTGGATCACAAAATGATTATGCAATTCAAAACTGACGGGACTTTATATTACTACACACTGTTCGTTGAGGTTTTGTGTTTTTGTGGTTTTCTTTTCTCTGGCCTTTAGCGTTGAGAATTTGGTGGTGGCGTATTAATTTTTTTGGCATGAAAATTCATGAAAAATGTAGAATTGTATGGGAAAACTAGGTAACTGCTGCTGTCGTTGAAACAAAACAAGTTGATTTTCTTTCAAATATTGCTTATTTTACCGGAAATATGCCATATGTGAGGTGTTTTTATTAGCATAAAAGAGATGACTGGCTCTGCCTCAGCCGGTCCTGCAGAAAATACGCGGTGGCATCACCGCGCACTTTGGAATGTCCTTACGTGCAGAAGAGGTAATTTCCAGAAAAATGTGGCTACCGTGGGACTTCTACCACCTTTTGAGTTACGTTTTACTATGTAACTCAATTATTGTGGGAAAACCCCGTATAATCCTTTTAAACTGAATAAACTGAGCGGTGCCGGATAGACAGACAGATAGACAGACAGATAAACAGACAGATAGACAGACAGATAAACAGACAGACATACGCTTATCAAATAGTAATATAGAGGATGATAATAACAATTATACATATATACCGAACTGTAACAAACAACTGGTAACAGTGCAAATAGTTTGAAAGCAGCAAGGGGCAGAACGTCTTTCCGCGCATAAATGGCCCCTGTGGATCTGGAGGAGCCTGGGGCGAGTTGGCTTGGGAAGATGGTCCTGGCCTGGTCCCACTATTAGCTCTTCGGTCCAGCAAGTTGAGCACCGCTGGAGCAGCTTCCGGGTGCCGATGTCCGCGTCTTTGCGTTCGCGTCGCTTTCAGCTCGCGTGTCGCGAGGGTCGATTCTGCGCGTGAGGCGCGGGCGGGAATGCGCCTTAGTGCCGACACCGGGAGCGCTTGGCTTTGATGCAGCCGTGCAACCAACCAAACCATCTAATGGCTTTGCATTCTATGAGACCTTGACGTGCAGAGCATGCAAATCGGTAGACATGTCATTGGTTTGCATTTTCGCCATACCATACGCGATAGCCCTGGCCAAACGAAAGGGGCGCGATTTCGGACAAAATGTCGATTTATAAAAAGGCGCTCGATGGATTTTTGAAAAATTTGCATAGCTGAATTCCGTGTGAGCTCAGCTTTAGAATGGTGCATCTCCCGTAGTTTGACACCTCCGAACCCTTCCAATGAACCGTGACCTCCCCCTCCCCCTGGCGCACCGGCCGCCGCTGGCCAGCCGTAATGACAGGGAGCTACTGGTGTGTGCAGTGAGAACGCTCCCACCAGGTGGTGGCCGGTGGGTGCGCCCGTCACACCGGCAGTGACAAGGACCCTATTCAATTGGGCGCGCCACCGACCGCCGACACCGACCACCGACCCCGCCCCCGGTCAGCGACCGTGTGAGCGTACAGGGTCTGTGTCGCCACTGGGTAACACCCACAATACCGTGGGTGTGGGTAGCACTGACGGTTTCCTTTCATGGGAACGAAGCATACTTCGTCCTCGCAAGGGCGCAGTTTCCATGTGTTGACCCCGCCATTAACTTCGAGTATGCCAAACTTATAGCCACTGGTCTTGGTTGCGACTTCGTGGTTCCCGATTTCAAAACTATTGGCTTCGGCTGCATCCCGTGTTTAACTTTGGTCTCTGCCGCTTTTAACTGGGCGGTCTGTGCCGGATTCGGTCCGTCATTCGCCGTGCTGTCAGCACTCCTCTGCTGCTGACACCTGCCAGCCTTTTCAGCCGGCAGCCATCCGCCTAAGCCGCGCGATAAGCCGCTTTGCGTGCCGTTTTGCCAGCGTGGCCCGGCGTGGGCGACACCGCGACACCGCCACTGGGGATGGGAAGCCACTGGACCGTGGGAGCGCGACGAGCTTAACACCACAGCTGGTACCGGAGCCAACCACTGCGTCAGACACAACGCACTCACACAACTTCTATCTATGACTTACCGAGGGGGTAGGTAGGTCTTCGATACGGCACCTTTCACCACTCAGCAGCATCCAGTGGCCGAGGCGGGTTAGCGGGAAGAAGCTCGGAAATATTCGCAATGGTTGTAGAAGAAGCACGCCTCGTTGGTGATCAATCATATTTTGAACTTTTTGATATATTTTCAGCGTCAATCAAGTTGCCTTTCTGATTCCCTATCCGTTTGTTTGGTCGTGGAGCGCGCCCATCTCTCACCCCTCCAAAACGAAGAGCTTTAATACCCTACGCGATATGCACTACGCTAATGTCTACTGTCTACTACGTCTAGTGCTGCCACTGACTCGGGCCATGCCTCGTCCCAGCTCAGCCAGCCGCGCGGCGCGGCGGACGGTCACGTGACCGGCCGCTCGCTTGGTACTGGTCTGACGCGAACTCGCCTGTCGTCGCCGCTGTTCCATTTATCATTGGTCCGCTCAGCCACCGAGTTTCTTTGTACACTATCACGGATCGGTTAGACGAGCAGAGCTGGTGGCGGCGGCGGCTTCGTACCGGACTCATTTGAATTTTCAGCGGGCTGCTGTTTCATTGCTGTCCTGATGGTTTTTGTGCCATCTTCGGATCACGTTGCTGTTTTTGCAGCGCAGCGCGGCGCGGCTCCCGCCCGCTGCCGCGCTCTTCTTGCTTTTGCTGTGCTGAGCCTGCATTGAAGACAAGTAGGATGTTAGATCCTACTTGTCTTCTGGATTGTGGCGGCCAGGGGCGCAGCCAGGGGGGGGGGGCAAAGGAGGCACGTGCCCCCCCCCCCCATTGGTCCGAGGGGCCCGGATGGCCCCTTGCCCCTCAGCCCATATGGAAGCGACGAAACGGCCGAAGAGCCCAAAGCGGCCCGGCTTACCAGGCTTAAGAGAGTCCTTGTTCGGACTTAGGGGTCCTCACTCGGCCTGAGGGAGCCCTCGGTCGGCCTGAGGGTGCCCTCGGTTGCCCTAAGGGGGCCCTTGTTAGGCTTACGGGGGCCCACGGTCGGCATAATGCTCTTGGTTAGCCTGAGGGGCCCTCAGTCGGCCTGAGGGAGCCCCTGCTAGGCTTAAGAGGGCCCCGGTCGGCCTGAGGGACCCAGCTGGCATAAGGGGGCCCTCGGCCGACCTAAGAGGGTCTTAGGTCGTTCTGAGGGGCCTAGGTTGGTCGGCCTGAGGGGCTCTTGGTCAGCACCTGGTCCTGGTAATCCCTGATAGACACTGGGCGCCTTCGGGGCCCAAACTCGTCTGGGGGTCAAATGGATACTGCTTTAGCCTGGTTCTGGCTCCCAGCCTGGTTCTGGAGTGTATGATTGCCACTGGGGGTCCTGTCTAGCGCATGCATAACCTGTACTGACCCCTAATCGCCACTGGGGCACCTGCCTGACCTCAGGGCTTATACTCGCCTTCTACTGTGAACGGCAGACCGCTTGGGCACTGGCAGATCCAGCCGTCGTTTTTTTTTGTGGGGGGGGGGATTCGGTGGGAGGCACTGGCGGATCCAGGCTCTCCGTGGGGGGCATCTTTTTGTGGCAAAAAGGTACCCCATTTTTTCCCTCCGCGGATTTGGGCCAGTCACCTTATTTTGGTATTCGAGCTTAAGAAGTTCACTTCAAATTAAAAAAAAAATATTTTGTGGATTTTTTTTGCCGGAAAAAAATTCGTTTATTTTTATTTTTGGGGTTAATTTTTTTCTCTCGAAAATCCGGGATATCCATTTTTAAGAGAATGTCATTTCCATTCTTTTGACGTTTTTTATTTGCAATTTGCTTCAAAACTATTTTCTACGATTTTTCAAACATTTATCGTTTTTCCACCAAAAATGGCATGACATGACGTTATTAAAACGTCATTATCTCCCAAAATACTACATCAATTTAATTGCAAGTTGGTGAGAAGACTTATACTTAATGCAGGATAAGGCACTGAAAGTTTCACGTTGATATCATCATAGTTTTCAGGTTATTGAGAAAATCCGGGAGGGGGCAGATACTTCTGATAAGGTTTGAGCTAGAAGTACCTATCTCAACCTAGGTACCTACCTACAGTTTGTTTTATTTTGATTGCACAATTGCCATTGGGACCTTCGTGAGAATCACTCGTGAATTTTGTACACCGCTGTGACGCGTCCCGAAAAGTTATTTCCACAAAAGCAACGCGTCATTTTGAAAACCATTTGCGCCGAAATAGAGTGTAGATTGGATTATAAATTGATACCATATGAAGTGGTCTTCCTACATGTAAAAAAACGTTTGTTGGAACTTCAATTCCGACTGGCAGCTTGCTGGCCGCTATTTTCGCGTCCAGTTGAACTTTTTTAAGTCCTTATTTGATGGTAAGAGCCGTGTTTTCCAAAATTTCCCAGTTTTTCACGGTGGATAGCTGGATTTTGACTGCTGCAAAGTCAATTTTTACGAGAAATTGTTAACGTTTTTTTTTGGTGTGGGGGGGGGGGCATCAAGGGCGGATCCAGAATGGGTGGTTTGGGCCAGTTTGAGGGGCAAAATCCCAAAAAGTCTCACACTATTCTGAAAACTCATCGGATTTCGCTTGCTTGTGCATCGATAACTGATTTAACCCTCGCCCTACGGATGCTTTTTTCACCTTCGACCTACGGGGGGGTCCTAAAAAGACCCCCGTTAACTTCCAAACCAAGCAACATAGAGCAACGCGGTAAGAACTAACACGTTGCCTGTCATGTTTTGCATCTAACGGTATGCAATTTTTAGGTTTCGGGTCAACGAGTTACCTTCCAGGTTAAGTGAATGACCTCGATCGACCACGTCCAGCACAGCGATTTTGCTCTCGTCAGAAAACCTCAAAATTATAAATTGATAAATGTAAATAAAAAAGCATGTTCCTAGACCAGTTTTTTTATCAGAAATACAGGAAATGTAAATGTATTCGTATCTCGTCAAAAAAAAGTCCCAAAAGTTATTTTTAAAATATAACTTAATGAGTTTCCTACACTTGGGAGCCATCACTCAGTCAAAAATAGAGATTTTGCTTTGAAATTTGGTTTGAGTATTGTCCATACTCAGTTCTCTCACATATATTCCGTTTTGTTTTAACAGCTTTGATTTTGATTTTGTGGTGATTAAAAAAAGTTTTTTTTTTAAATTTTAGGGGTCAAAAACCCAAAATTTCGAAAATCCTAGATTGCCATTTTAAAGAAAATGACATGTTATATTTTTGCTGAGTTGCGTTTGCAATTTGCATTAAAACTTTGTTTTCTACGATTTTTCAAACATTTATCGTTTTTCCACCAACGTCATCAAAACATCATTATCTCCCAAATTTCTCAACCAATTTCAATTAAACTTTTACAGCATACGTATAATTGTTGTAAACTCAGCTACCGAAAATTGCAGCAGGATTATCCGCATGTGTAAACAGTTTGCAAGACAAACCTCAGGGGAAAAACCTCAGGGGGGGGGGGGGTTGTTTTAGGACCCCCTCGTAGGGCGAGGGTTAAAAGAAACTTTCTTCAGTAAAAGTTGCTTAGATTTTATATTATCTGAGGAAATGTGTCCAATTTGCGACGATTTCAGGTGTTTTTTTTTGGGGGGGCATGGCCCCGTGCCCCCTCTGGATCCGTCCATGGGGGCATGACCTGGTTGCCCCCGTCCCCCTGGGTCCGCCAGTGCGCTTGGGACCCTAATTTTTGGGCGATAACTTTTGAGTGCATCAACTGGTATGAACAAATTTCTCGCAATGGACGTTTCAGGCCCTGCGCTAATTTTTATTATAAAAGAGTTGGTTAGTGTCAAACGAAAATTTAGGGCGCTTTCCTTTCACTCGTTATGTTAAGCACAATACGAGCTCGGATAGAGGCTAACGTCCGGTCGCTCTGTAGTCCCGCCCTCGACTCCGCCCACCACTTGCAACCGACCGGTCACTGATCTGGCAGCGCCGGTACAAGGTCAGCCATTTAATTTCGTTTAATATTGAATTTTGATGGTGAACATTCCCTTGGTTAAGTTGCTTAATTATTCTTTTAAAATCAGGGAATGTGTCAATTTGTGGCCGATTTCGGGCGGTTTGGGGCATGCCCTCTTTGCCCCCCCCCTCGCCATCGCTGGATCTTAAAGGGACACTTCCACCTTCCCAAAAGTTGTCAAATGTACGCCGCTTGTGGTGCAAAATATGAAATAATTGCTGCCGAACACGATTATGACATTTGTTTCTCGCAAACAGTGCTCAATTTAATAAAAAGTTAAGTTTTAATATTTTGGGTTGATGACGTCATATTGAGCTCTAGAGAGCTATACAGAAATCCTTTATGCTGCCAAAGTATGGCACAATTATTTCGAGACAATTATGGCGCTTTGAATACAAGACAAACCAATTACCAAACCATTTGAAACACGCAAATATCTCCAAGTCTAACCTTAAAACAAGTCGACTATCATCACCATTTGGTAAAGAGAGGTGACGTCATCGGCTTTAGACCCCTATTCAAATACACGTGGAGTTTATTTGTTGCAATTGTCAAGACCAAGCTCGAATTTCTTTTTGATTATACTTATGTGGTTGTTTTAACTGCTACCCTACTTAATTTCATTGCAAATCTAACAACATGGCTATCTCAGCTCAAAACTTAAGCTTAAGGTGGGAATGTCCCTTTAAAGGGAGTGTGCCTACTCACATCGCTTATTTGGGGTTATTGACACTGGTCTATAGAACATAATTTTCTGAATTGACCCATTACTTCGTTTCTCCAGATTCGCCCTAGTTGCTGAGATATGCCAAAAACTCCAGGAACTTGCTGGGAGCAAAAAGTTATCGGGTAGACTCCAGAGGGCTTCCGCTACTAGAAGCACTGCAACTATAGATTAAACTTCTAGCATATTGTTAGCGCCGGCCAATAGCAATTCAACAAAACAGCTCGTGCACGCTGATAGCAGCAGCCGAACAGAAACTGGACGGCCATCATGTTTTTCGATGATGGCCGATGGCCATTTTTTTAAAGAAAATATCAATTTAGAGCTACGAAACTTGCACATAATAAAGTTCACAGTGGCAAGAACGTGCTGTGCAAAACTTGTCTTTCTATCTTGCATGATGTGACCGTAATTGTATTGTCTTATGTGCGCCGTTTTGCATAACATCAGCATAGTGACGATCGTTTTATAGATATCGAAACAAAAAATAATAAGAAGAAAAAACAATATAAGTGAAAATTCAACTAAAGGGGCTCCAGATGTGAATTTCATCATATACAACAATCAAACCAATAGCTACTTACCGTATGCAAAAATATTTGTGACATTCCAAAACAGTAGGCACACTCCCTAAGACAAGCTACTTGATAAGCCCATGAGCGCTCAAAATGTTGGACTGAAGTTGTATACGTTGCTGTTTTCTGAAGTTGTCTTTGCAAACTTATGGCGGATCGTTTTGCGTAAAGTGCCTCCACATTCCATAGTCTAGACGTCAGTGAATTATCTCGAATGTATGTGTTTGCAATGTAATTTGTCACAAACGTGAGCAATCGGGGTAACGTAAAATGTTAAAGGCCCGAAGTTTCGCGTTGCCTCTTCTTCATTGTGTTGCTGCTGGGACCTTCAAGGAGCCTTGTGCGTGCAACTAAAATTGTTAACCCGCGGACCGACGGGGTCCGCGTCAACTTCGAACCGACAGGGGAGGGGGGGGGGGGGGCTGCCCTCTAATATGAAAAAAATGCAACATAGCGACAAACATAAAAACCGTTAGATAACTCGAAACAAGGCATTAAAACCCTCTATATCTCGAGAGAAAAAAAAGAGCTAGCGACGCTCGAAAAAAACATCCGAAAGAAAAATGATTTTTTTCTTCACTCAGGCGCCATCAGATTTCATCTCAGGTCAATATTTAGCTCAGGGGAGGCCATCGAACTTAAAACATTCTAAAAATCTCGGAATTGTTTTAGGGAATAACTTTTGAGATACGCATGCCAAAGTGATGCCTACAGTTTTCACCATTTTGTTTCTCCGTCGAGGCGCATCGAATAGTATATCGTATGACCATGCCCTAGTTGAGTAATATACCCAAATTTACCTGACCTGTGCTCAGGTCAAGGTCAGGTCAAGTTCAAATTTTACATTTAAACAATCAACGCGTCTCGACGAGCCAAACACAATGTTGAGAACTCTATTGCTCTACCTTGATTTGGCAAAGAGTTATTGAAGAAAAACCACGCGTGTCTTCGGGGTCACCTGAGTTGACCTCGTAGAGGTCACAGAACAAAAATGTGACTTGGGGGTCTTTGCATACGGCACAATAATGGTGTATCTGGTGAAAACTGGTCAAATTTAAGCATTTACTGTGGATGTATACGTGTTTTCATTTGTATTCATTTACTTATTATGATGAGGTCACGGAATCTATCTGACCTTAGGTTTCCGATATTTAAAATTCAAGATAAACGAATTGTAGGTACTTATGGCCTAATTAAGCCATGTGGGTTTGAAACCACTCGGTCAATCACTGTGGCTTTGGCACGATCACAAACTTTCAAAAACTTGCTTGGAGGTGGGGTTACTTAACATGAACTGTTGACCTGACCTGAGATGAATAACAAAATACACACAATGTGGATAATTGATGTCCGAATAGCTATGCTAAGTTTGGCGACGCTGCACGCCGCCGTTTTCCCAATATTTACGAAAACTTCAGGTGGGCGGATATCCGCAGTCCGCACCCCACGTCGGTGCGCGCGTTAATACTTCACATGGTGCCAAAGCGAGTCAGTTGCCGAAAATTATTTTGTATCAGACTACGTACTTATCAGTAAATCTACGCATGGGGTCTGTTCAACATGGGTCTGTCCGACGTTGTTTTGCGATCATTTAGGACTCCTGCAAAATATAGATGGCTAAATCCGCCGAGGAGATACCATTTCGCGTGTTTTTGTTTTGTTTGGGGGGGTTGGCCGAGGGGCCCCTGGGGATGACGTGCCCCTCCCCCACTTGCCGAAGGTCTGGCTGCGCCCCTGGTGGCGGCTCATTGTGTTCAATGTTTGCGCCGGATTCCATCGTCATTGTTGTGTCGTGCGGTACAATGTGGTTCACTTCTGTCTGCCGTTCAGCGGGACGCCAAATTGGTGATAAGAGCAGTATGTGTGGCTAGTTCATAAGAGCAGTCTGTGTGGTTAGTTCGGGCTGGACGGGGTCGGAGACGGGACTGCACTCAGGCTCGGCTGCCTCTGTGGTCCGCGGCACGGTCATCAGGCCGCCCTCGGCAGCGTCTGTACCTGTTCAGTGCTCAGTTGTGCAGCGGCCGTCTGCGGCCGGCCAGCTGTCCGTTCCGGACCGGTGCTTCCCAGTCCTCACTGCGTACGAGTACCACCCCGCCGCCGCGCCGGTCCCAGTCTTCCCTCAATGGCCACCAGCTGGATCGGCCGATACGTCGGCCCGGTCCAGTCTTCCCTCAATGGCCACCAGCTGGATCGGCCGATACGTCGGCCCGGTCCAGTCTTCCCTCAATGGCCACCAGCTGGATCGGCCGATACGTCGGCCCGGTCCAGTCTTCCCTCAATGGCCACCAGCTGGATCGGCCGATACGTCGGCCCGGTCCAGTCTTCCCTCAATGGCCACCAGCTGGATCGGCCGATACGTCGGCCCGGTCCAGTCTTCCCTCAATGGCCACCAGCTGGATCGGCCGATACGTCGGCCCGGTCCAGTCTTCCCTCAATGGCCACCAGCTGGATCGGCCGATACGTCGGCCCGGTCCAGTCTTCCCTCAATGGCCACCAGCTGGATCGGCCGATACGTCGGCCCGGTCCAGTCTTCCCTCAATGGCCACCAGCTGGATCGGCCGATACGTCGGCCCGGTCCAGTCTTCCCTCAATGGCCACCAGCTGGATCGGCCGATACGTCGGCCCGGTCCAGTCTTCCCTCAATGGCCACCAGCTGGATCGGCCGATACGTCGGCCCGGTCCAGTCTTCCCTCAATGGCCACCAGCTGGATCGGCCGATACATTATTCAGGATCGGCGCGCAGTGCAGCACGGTCCGACAGCAGTTGGCTTCCGGTCCGACAGCAGTTGGCTTCCGGTCCGACAGCAGTTGGCTTCCGGTCCGACAGCAGTTGGCTTCCGGTCCGACAGCAGTTGGCTTCCGGTCCGACAGCAGTTGGCTTCCGGTCCGACAGCAGTTGGCTTCCGGTCCGACAGCGTCTTCGATGGACCGCCACGCACCGGCGATTAACCGGGGATAGACGCGCCGAGAACGGTCTGCAGTTCAACGGCTGTGCCGACCACCTGGTGCTGGCGGCGGGGCGACGCTGTCAGAACGCATGGAAACCGTTTCTCCGGTTCTATCGGACCGATTCAAGAACTGAAACGGTATTCAATAGCTCAGGATTTTTGTTGAGGGAAATATTATCGTTGGGACAGCAGATATTGATGTTGGCCTAGGTTAGGTCAAATGCAGAATATTTGTCCATGACCACTGGCGGATCCAGCCTCCCAATATGGGGGGGGGACTAATTTCACTGGGGCCTTCCGGGCCCCAGGGGCCTCCATATGAGGTACCCCCATTTTCCCTTTGCGGACTTGGGTTATTTTTTTCGCTATGATATTCTTACATGTCACGTAAGTGAAAAAAATGATATATAATATTCTTACGTGTCAATTAAGTGAAAAAATAAAATTGATGGATATTTGCCTCCAAATATCTCATTTTTGCCCATTTTACATGCTATTTTATATACAAATTAGTTATTCGTTTATACCTGTTGACTGAATAAAGCTAGAAGGGCACGGTAAACTTCATTTTGTTGTTATCAAGACGTCTTGAATGCTGTGCAGCATGCCTTCTTTCTGACATTTGATGACCTTGACCTAAGGTCAAGGTCACGGCGCAAAGTCACCTTTCCAAATTTGACCTACACGGCGATGTCATATAGCTTTCAACTTGGCTTGAAGATAGGAATTCACTGGTATTAAAATAATTGCGCGATCGTTAATGATTGTAAAGCAAACTGAGACATTTTCGGGCTTTCTTTACACCGAGAAGGAAGTTATGAAGTTACTATTCGACATTCAAATTCAAATGAATTTAGAAGTTGCCATTGACGATCAGGCGTTATTTAAGCATAATCGAATTCCTCGCAACAAGACCAGTTTTAAGATATATAACATCGCCACATAGGCCACAATTAGAAACCTAACCTTGAACCTTGACATTAACCTTAGGTGAAGGTCACCAAATGTTAGAAAGATGTCATACTGTATATAATTCAACGCGTCTTGACGAAAATAACAAAATGGTGTCCATTTTACCTTTTTATCTGTATTCAGTCAAAAGCTATTGGGAATAACATCTGTCAAAAAAAAATAACATAAAATGACAAAATTTAGCAAATTTGAAGACAAATAACCATCAATTTTATTTGTCCTGTTTGAACGACACTTATTTACACTTAACAAGAATAAAGTCAAAATAGGAAATACATTTGGCTTGGGTTGGGTATCCAAACAAGATTAAACATTTCAAAAAAGATACTAATTTTGAAATTTAAGGTCAAGGTCATCAAATGTCAGAAAGAAGTCATGCTGCAGAGCATTCAACTCGTCTTGATGAGAACAGCAAAATGACGTTTACCGTACCATTCTTGTTTTATTCAGTCAAAAGTTATTAGCGAATAGCATATTTGTATGTATAAAATAGCATGTAAAATGACAACATTTGAGATATTTGGATGCAAATATCCCTCAATTTTATTTTTGCACTTAATTGACACGTCCCCCCTACACGTAAGAAAAGCATAGCGAAAAATTAGAAACACGTTTAAGAAAAGGTATCCCCAAAAGTTGTACAATTTCGAAAACGTACTAAATTTGGAATTTTGGAAAATGAAAAAAACAACATCACCATGTTATAAAACAACTCATTGCCATTCTAATTACATATAATACATCTATATTGCTTCATAAATTCTCCGCCATACGGGCTGACAAAGATTGACCTGCACCGTGACCTTGCAGGTTCAGGAGATATTGCCTCGGGCATTTGTATATCTCCTGAACCACTGCTTGCATTGCAATACAACTTTCACAGTTCACTTTAGCGCCCCAGGTTACCCCATATACCAATTTTGGCAATAATCGGTTACATGACGGTGTCATTTTGGACTTTGTTTGTGTCGATTTGTGGTGGAATGCCCCAGCTACAAAAAGAGCATTTTTTTTAACTGACCCTAATTACCCTACTTAATACTAGTAGACGTATTCCACACAACATAGGTACCTATGTAAGGAAATTCACTCACGCGCTCCTCTGCCACCCAGCAGGCAGCAGGAGACCAAAGGCTGCGTCGCTGCGTGTAAAATTATAACTTACATTGGTTGTGAAGCACTCTAAAATAGCAACAGACGCGCCACTTTCCCTATCCCTACTGCTACCAAAATGCTGCCAAATAGAAGAAACACGAATGAGGCATAAAATACATATTTCTTTCGCAAGAAGTTATTTTTTCGCAGGCAGTACCAATTTTAATCGCCAGTTTCAGCGGACTTTGGGGGTGGGGCTAATTTCTATTGCCGCCCCTGTCGAGCTTGTAATGGGAGGGTGGGGGGCTTTGGCCCCTGCGGCCCCCTTTTGATCCGCCAGTGATTCCATACAACATAGGTACCTATACAAGGGAATTCACTCCCGCGCTCCTCTGCCATCCAGCAGGCACCAGGAGACCAAAGGCTGCGACGTGCGCTGCGTGTAAAATTATAACTTACGTTGGTTGTGAATCACTCCAAAATATCGTATGACGCGCCACTTTCCCTATCCCTACTGCTACCAAAATGCTACCAAATAGAGGAAACACGAACGAGGCAAACACAAGATGTCTTTCTTTCGCAAGAAGTTACTTTTTGGCAGGCAGTACCCATTTTTCATCGCCAGTTTCAGCGAATTTTGAGAGGGACTAATTTATATTGCCGCCCCTGTCGAGCTTGGGATGGGGGGGGGGGAGCTTTTGCCCCTGCCGCCCCCCCCCCCCTGTATCCGCCAGTGTCCATGACATGCAACCATCAATGGCGGCATAGATAACAGGAGACCTGATTTTACACGGAAATCAGCGCTTTAAAATATGAGGCCGAAATTTCGAAGGGATCATTTGATCATTTCAATTAATTTAATTTCATTTGAAGCCCCAATTTTCTGCTCAATATCGACATAAATCAATGAAACTGAGGATGTAGCAATTTGCTTGATAATGACTTTAGTCATGTAAATGCGGTAAATTCAGCCGAAAAACAGGTTTGTTTCTAGCTCAAAACAGTCTCCTGTTCTAGTCTCCGGTTATCTATGATGGCGGCATTTTGTTTGCATTTGGCAAGGAAATTTAACGTTTCAGTGATATTTAAATCGACATGATTTTGTGTTTTACACATTGCACCTTTGGTGATCCCGTCCCGTCCCGTCCCGTCCCGTCCCGTCCCGTCCCGTCCCGTCCCGTCCCGTCCCGTCCCGTCCCGTCCCGTCCCGTCCCGTCCCGTCCCTTCCCGTCCCTTCCCGTCCCGCTCCGCGGTTGGCCCCTTCCTGTGCGGTGTGAGGACGGCAGGTATCCGGCCGTATCGCCCGTCTGTCGTGTGTCGGCTTGGCGGCAGTGGCGGCGGCCGGATATCACTATCACCGCCGCCCTCCGCCGCCGCCCTCCGCCGCCGGCCACCGCCGCCGCCCTCTGCCATCGCCCACCGCCACCGCCGCCGCCCTCTGCCATCGCCAGCCACCCTCTGTCACCGCCACCGCCACCGCCACCGCCACAGCCACCGCCGCCCTCCACCGCCGCCCTCTGCCATCGCCCACCGCCACCGCCACCGCCACCGCCGCCGCCCTCTGCCATCGCCAGCCACCCTCTGTCACCGCCACCGCCACCGCCACCGCCACCGCCACCGCCACCGCCACCGCCACCGCCCTCCGCCGCCGCCCTCCGCCGCCGCCCTCCGCCGCCGCCGCCCGTGTCGGCCAGGTGAGAACCAGCCGCCCTGATTGATGTGTCGGTCGGCCGGCCGGCCACAGACGGAGGGGAGGGAGCGCCGCCCCGCCGGCCGCCGAGGGGCCGAGGGGCGCCTCTCGCGTGCGCCGCGCTGCGCGGCCCCGTTAATGATAATGAATGGCTGCAGGCGGCGAGGTGGACTAATTAGGCGCTGGACAGGGGGGGGGGGGTGTTTGCTGATTGCGACCGATACAACATCGATCTCACGCCGCGGCAGGGGGTCGGTAGCACTTCACCGGGGGAGCCCCGGGAGCTGTACTGGAGCCCCGGGAGCTCAAATTTGTACGACCGACACCGACGTACGACATTGACACCGTCTGCTAGTCAGTCTGTGGCCCGCCGCGATCCTCATGAAGCTTATTGTGCCTTACTTCTGAGTTATCCGTCTGAAGCGGTAGGGATGACTGCTTTACACTCGGCTACACCCCAGCGTTCCGCACCTGCACGGGTTCAGTGTCGTTTTGATTATGCCATATGTGTGGTGGTCAAATTAAATTGTTCAAGGCCACTGTGCATCTCGTATTTTGCTGATGTCCTTGCTCGTTTGTGGAGCTTGTTTCCATGCAGGGGCGGATCCAGGGGGTGGCCGCAGCGGTTGCGGCCACCCCCTCCCCCCCCCCCAGAAGGGCGCACCACGGGCTGTCTGTCGCCGGGCGCCACCAGGTGCACGCAGAGTCCCTATGGACCGCTTGGACGCCCTTTTGGGCGCCCTGCTGAAAGTAACTTACCGAGTATCAGGTCATACAGGTCATGACCTGGTCCTTTTGACCCGAGGCGCCCTTCCGGCCAGTGACGGCGCCCTTTCTTTGGAAGGCGCCCCTAGATTTTTGGAAAGCGCCCCTAAATTGGCCTGCGGCCACCCCTCCTAAAATATCCTGAATCCGCCCTTGTTTCCATGTGTGGTGCACGGAGTTATAATCAGCATTGGTCTGGACGTCTGGCCAGTAACTAGGCGCCTTGGGTGTTTCCGCGCCAGCAGGCAGCGTAGCAGATTAGCCAGATGACATTGGTGCATGCAAACAAAGACCTGGATGTGCAGTAACCAGAATCCGGTTTGCAGTTAAATGTGCTACGTAACACTAAGCGCCTGAAGGCTGTCATACCGTATGTCTTCCCGTGCACCCCTAAAGCTACAATTACGATTATTATCGTCACCGGATGCCTGGCCTTTGACCTCGGCATGACATGCGCCTTCTGGAGACATGGTTCGGACAGTGAGTTGCGGTGGCGCCTTCTGGAGACATGGTTCGGACAGTGAGTTGCGGTGGCGCCTTCTGGAGACATGATTCGGACAGTGAGTTGCGGTGGCGCCTTCTGGAGACATGGTTCGGACAGTGAGTTGCGGTGGCGCCTTCTGGAGACATGGTTCGGACAGTGAGTTGCGGTGGCGCCTTCTGGAGACATGGTTCGGACAGTGAGTTGCGGTGGCGCCTTCTGGAGACATGGTTCGGACAGTGAGTTGCGGTGGCGCCTTCTGGAGACATGGTTCGGACAGTGAGTTGCGGTGGCGCCTTCTGGAGACATGGTTCGGACAGTGAGTTGCGGTGGCGCCTTCTGGAGACATGGTTCGGACAGTGAGTTGCGGTGGCGCCTTCTGGAGACATGGTTCGGACAGTGAGTTGCGGTGGCGCCTTCTGGAGACATGGTTCGGACAGTGAGTTGCGGTGGCGCCTTCTGGAGACATGGTTCGGACAGTGAGTTGCGGTGGCGCCTTCTGGAGACATGGTTCGGACAGTGAGTTGCGGTGGCGCCTTCTGGAGACATGGTTCGGACAGTGAGTTGCGGTGCCGTTGTCCCTTCCCACGATCCACTGGAGTATGCTGGTGCCACGCGTAGTCGAGCCGGACGCAGACTGCTGGCGGGCGGCGTCGGCTGCCGCGGGCCGCGGTGGCTGAGCGGTGTGGCGCCGTTTGGCAGTACCGGCGCTCCGGCAGGTGGCGGCCAGCGGCAGACAGCAGTGGGTGGCTCCGACCGCGCTCCCGCTCCCGGCCGTGACCGCCGCAGGCTCCCGGCGGCTGATTAAGCTGGCTGGCCAATTATCTGTACGGCCGTAAATGTCATCCGTCCGAGACCGGCCCTGCTATACATAAACCAGCGGAATAATCTCCTCGCCCCCATACAGTGACATGGCCAGTGCAACAAGGCGGAAAGCCAGCCGTCTGCTATGGGATCGTACATTGTACACTGAACAATAATTGGACGGGTTTTCGTAGTTAGTTTTAACCACCACGGTGGTGGGAGGGGGGGATAATTTTGACCCCTCCCCCTGAGGTTTTCGGGAATAGCGGGAAAACGGCGACGCGCAGCGCCGCCAAATTTGGTACAGCTGTTAAGACATCAATTACCCACATTGTGTGAAAGTTTTGACCTCAGATCAGCTCAGGTCAGGTCACCAGGTCACGTCAAGTGACCTTACCTCCAAAAATGCTTGTGGTGCCAAAGCCACAGTGTTTGTCCGAGAGATTTGAAGCTTACAGGATTTCATAAGATCATAAATACCTATAACTCGTTTATCTCGGATTTTGTATTTCGGTGACCTAAGGTCATTTCAAATTTGTGACCTCCCCATTATATGTCGATGTAAAAATATACAAATGCTTCCTATTCAGATAATACGCATTAGATGGGTCGATTCTTTCAGAATATTGCTATTTTAGCTCATTATTGATGACCCAGGTGCAATTGTTGCTTAGTGACCTCTACAAGGTCAGCTGAGGTCATCTGAGGTCACCAACACTTGTTGACCATTAACTCTTGATATAATACAGATAGAGACGTGCAAATTACATCACTGTGCTTGTCTCGTCGAGTTGCGTCGCCCCCATATGTAACATGACTTACCTGGGCCACCAAAGGACATTGACCGAGGTCAAGTTTTGAAGTTGACCCAACCCGGTCACCATTAAACTGTTTCGAAGCGTCTTGACGAGACAAACACGATGGTGTTAACATTATTGTTCTGTGTTCAACCAATACAAGTGATTCACGCAAAACTTTTTGGAAGAAAATGCCTTCGTGACGTTTGGTGACCTTTGGAGCCTTAACTATTGACCTGAGCTAAAATTTGATGACACCAACGGGGATGTAATTTTCATGAGCTTTCGATTGTTTTCCGTTTGTTCCTAGCTATCATAGTTCCCGATATATTTGTGGGTTTCTGGAAACTTGGAAAATTTGACCTTTGATGACCTCTGGTGACCTCAATTGGACCTGAGAAAACAATGCCCGAAGTAACTTCGAATGTCCTTGTCGAGAGCTTTCGAACGTTTTTTTTCTGCGTCTTTCTAGCCCTTTTAGTTTTCGAGTTAGTGGGGGGGGGGGGTCATTTAGACCCACCCCCACCAGGGCGAAGTTGTCTCAGAGGCCCACCGGGGCGCGGGCTAATGGCACTCAAGCGGATGCCAGTTGAGAAGTTTAGACCGCCCATGTCTGATGAGGCCGTGTGACAACATAGAGTTAGTGATATTCGTATCGTTACCTTTATTATGCATTAAAGGGAATAGGTCACCTTGAAAGTTGTCTTGAAATTCAACCATACGGTGCATCTTGAGCTCAAAACTACGCATATGACTTTCGTTTGGACAACTGATGGATATATGTGGAGAAAGAAGTAAGTTTCACTTTGCATTTCACGAGAAATCGTAGGACAGCAGCTGGCGTTCTGGCTCCGCCTGACGCCAAGTACAGTCTCTGACAAGGGGCCGCCCGGGCGGCTGAGCGGATATTAACGAGGCGTCGTGATCAGATACTACGTGCCAGAGAGTGTACCTGCCTCCGGCGGCGAGCGTTCATGCCCCGATCGTAGCCCGGAACAGTGGACATGAAACCGGGCCCACTAGTCCTGTGTCGAAATTACTTAAAGGGACCATCGCACCTTAACATTATATTTGAGTTGAGATAGCCATTTTGATGGCTTGACATTTAAATTAAGTATGGTAGCAGTTAAAACAACCACAATGATCTAGTCAAAAAGATATTCGAGTTTGATTTTGACATCTGTACAAAATAAGGCCCATGTGTATATGAATAGGGCATCTAAACCAACAGCGTCGCTCTCTTTACCCAACTGGTAATGATAGTCGACTTGTTTTAGGGTCAGCCTTGGAATATTTTCGTCTTTCATTTATCGATCCCCGGGTGGTTCGCAATCTAGAGACCGGATGGTTCGCTTTTTCTGCGCAATATATGTCGACAAAGAATTGTGCCATACATTTGGCAGCACAAAGGATTTCCCTGTTATTAAAAACAAATCATATGACATCACCAACCCAACTTTCCGCTTGAAACTAAAAGTTGAATATCTTCCAAGATAAACAATTTTTTTTTCTCGGAAAAAGTTCACGAACATGTTCAGCTGACCTCGCCTGACGTAGACATACAATTAAGTGTGATTCGACAACTTTCAAAAAGGTGGGACAGTCCCTTTAAAGGGACTGTCCCACCTTTTTGAAAGTTGTCGAATCACACTTAATTGTATGTCTACATGTGAGATGAGATCAGCTGAACATGTTCGTGAACTTTTTTCCGCAAAAATTGCTTATCTTGGAAGATATATTCAACTTTTAGTTTTAAGCGGAAAGTTGGGTTGGTGACGTCATATGATTTTGTTTTTAATAACAGGTAAATCCTTTGTGCTGCCAAATGTATGACACAATTTTTTGTCGACATCTATTGCGCAGAAAAAGCAAACCACCCGGTGTCTAGATTGGCTAGCACTATCAGCTGGAGTTGTTGCAGCAGTTGGCCGCCAGGGACCGCTAGTGAGCCAGGTTGTTATGACGTCGCAAGCAAATGGTACCACTAGATATTGATTGATTGATTGATTTATAAATAAATAAATATTTAGCGTTAAATATTTAACTGGCACCATTTGCTTGCGACGTCATAACACCCTGGCTCACTAGCGTTCCCTGGCGGCCAACTGCTGCATCAACTCCAGCTGATAGCGCTAGTCTCTAGATTGCGAACCACCCGGAGATCGAGAAATGAAAGACGAAAATATTCCAAGGCTGACCTTAAAACAAGTCGACTATCATTACCAGCTGGGTAAAAAGAGACGACGCTGTCGGTTTAGAGGCCCTATTCAAATACACATGGGCCTTATTTTTACAGATGTCAAAACCAAACTAGAATATCTTTTGTATTAGATCAATGTGGTTGTTGTAACTGCTACCATACTTAATTTCAATGCCAAGCCATCAAAATGGCTATCTCAACTCAAATATAATGTTAAGGTGGGATAGTCTCTTTAACGTAGGGAGGTAATTCTTTCACCACAACCCATTTTTAGATCTGCTCTACAAATCTCAGTCCAAAACCCCATGTTAAAGGTGAACTATTCCCTTTAAAGGGAATAGGTCACCTTGAAAGTTGTCTTGAAATTTGGCTATACGGGGTATTTCGAGCTGAAAAAACGAATATGGCATTTGTTTGGACAGGCGATGCGATGGATATCCAGTCACATTTCAACAGGCGATGGATATCCGTCGAAAAATGGGATGTTTCTCTTTTCTCCTTCATGGCCATACTTCATGACAATTATGACGTCATGCATATGGTAGCTTGGATATGAAAACTATTGTACACAATAACGACGGACTAGGCATATATAATCAGGCTGCTCGTAACGTAAACAACCGTTGTGAGGACCCGAAACAAGTTTCATGCCCCGATCGGGGCACGAAACAGCGTCTTCTAGAAGAGGCCCACTAGTCCTGTGTCGAAATTACTTAGCGCAGCGAGGTAATTATTTCACTGCAACCCGTTTTTCTATCTGCTCTACAAATCTGCTATCTCAGTTCAAAACCCCATGTTAACCCTCGCCCGGGTAGGGGGGGGGGGGGGGGGTAATGCCACCCCCCCCCTCGGGTTTTCTAGAATAACTCGCGTAGTTTCCAACCGATTTCGATGCAACTTTCAGTACCCTACTTTTGAGGGGGGAAAATCCCACATACTCTGAAAATTTTGAATTTCTAACTCACATGATCCGTGACCTATGACCTGTTTCTCAAGGTCATGTCAGGTGCAACAGGCGTCCCGCAGTATCGATGCTTGTAACTTGTGCAGTTTCCGAGTGTTTGTTGTTCATGAGCATATGTACAGGTGTTTCCAGGTGACATTTATGGTTTCCACTGAGATTGTGACCTCGATTGACCTTTTCAGAGGTCAACTGAGGTCATTGACCTCCGATGACCTTATATTACTTTTTTGGGAGCTTCTGGCGGTTTCTAGTACATTTTGTGACGCTGATTTCAAATTTGGGATCCATTTTACGTAATTATATGTTCCACTGGGGTCATGCGCCTCCACAGGTCAACCGAGGTCGCTGACCTCAGATGACCTGACATGACCTTTTTGGAATTTGTCAGTTTTTGGGATATTTTGTGACGCTGATTACGAATTTGGCACCCAGTAAGCATTATTGTATGCTCATTCACGATTCTAGCTCGATCAAATTCAATTTATACGCATTTACAACTTTGATGACTTTTGGGTCATTGACATGACCTCAGAGGTCACATAATGACACAAGACCTTAAAATCGGGTATCAGCGGCTTCCTCTCGTCACAAGCAACACGTTCGTCTTTGTCTCGAAGCTCTAGCTCAAATAGGGGCGAAACGCTAAGGTGGGGGGTGGGGGGTCGTACCCCCCCCCCCCCCCCCTTACCCGAACACGTAGTGATTTTGCCCTACCCGGACGAGGGTTAAAGGTGAACTATTCCCTTTAAGTTGCCTCGAATAGAACCCGACTCACTGTATAAATAATTTGATGTAATTTCCCATTGTATTCAAACTTACTTGGATAGATGCTCCATTGCAGACCTATTGATTGCACAATGTGCATTCCACAACCTTCAGCACAACTGGTGTGCTGTACCTACCGGTTACTTATCCAAATGTCCGTCATCTTTATATATTTATCCAATACCCAATGTACTTTTGACTTATTCCTATCATATGATTTTCATTATGCTCTTGGATTTTATATACCTACCACTTTTATTTTTTTCTTCTTCTTAATTCGATGTTTTCCCAGGCGCACACATTCGAGGTCGAGCTTCCTGCTGAATACTGTGGTAGTGCATTGTTGTCATGAAAGGAACGGCGGACCACTCTGGCATCAGTCGCACTGACTTTGTTGCTGGCAGCCGAACATGCTATGATGCTCTTATTGCCATGCCGAATGTCACGAATTCGGCCACTTTTGCATGTCAACTGATCGCCATGCCGGCCTTGATTTTTGAATGCATCAAACGGACTGTAGGTATCGCTTCTAAGCTGAAAAACTGCCCTGTCACTGTTGGATGTATTTTTCCTGTGCCTAAAATGTTGCGTGATTGGTCCGTCCCAGAATAATCCTGTTTACTCGTCTGGTATTGATATACCCGCTCCGTTAGCCCTAATCCGATATTTAGCACTGATCACGGCGAAAAAGTCCCCATTTTGTGGAATCGAAGCGGCGAAACCTGTCTGTCCTGCAGATCAGCTTATGACGCGTTGGCTGATGGTGCTCGGATGGGTCGTGTCGCTCGGTGTCGCTCGGTGTCGCTGGTTTTTTGTTGTCTCTGGGATCGGCCGATAGTGGTGTCCGTGATTCGTCCGGCCCTCGTCCGGCCGCTATAGCAAGGGGGATCCAGGGGGGGGGGGGGCAACGGGGCCATGCCCCCCAAGACTGTTCAAGGGGGAGGGTCAAACTGTTCCCCCTCCCAAGACATGAAGTCTAATACATGTTATATTTTCGTTTTTAGAACGGTACTGGGAAATTTGGCCAAATTTGGAAAATTTTGGCCAAATTTGGCGGCGCTGCGCGCCGCTGTTTTTCCGCTATTCTCGAAAACCTCAGAGGGTCAAAATGACCCCCACCAGGGCGAGGGGTAATTTATAAGTTTAATAATTATCACGTTTACATGTGTCCTTATTTCATTATTTATACCCAGCACCATTTCGGTCTTGGCAAGTCTACAATAGAACAATCGGTCCAAATCCATCCTTTTTCCTGTAGGTCCTTGCCGTCCTTCCAGTTACAACGGCGGAGGCGGAGAGGGTGTTCAGTAAGGTGGTGAAGACTTTATACTCTCTCCGAGCGACAATGACCGAGCTCCGGATGGAGGCGCTGATCATGTGCGAAGCCCACCGCGAGACCTATAGATCTGACCTATACGGATGACATTATGTCATCCGTCAGCGAAGTCGTTGACTTCTTTGCGCGATCGGGAAGTCGCCAGCTAGATTATTTCAGGCTGCCGCTGCCTGGCTGATTGCCGCAAGTTTCTGCCATAGACTGTATAGCAGTACTGTAGTAGGTATCGGTTACTTCGTCTGCGTGTGTCGTGTTAATGCCCGCCGAGATGCGCAAATGGCCTCGAGTTCCGGGAGCAGGGATATATTTTTGTTCAAGAACCTGGCAACAGAAGTGGATCATTCTATCCGTATGCAGTGCATAGATGGGTAGCTAAAGTTTCTTGAAATGCATATTGAATTTGACGCCATAATCGGGTCATCTGTATGCATTGTTTTGAATGGCGGAAGTGCGACTGGTTCGATCATGTTTGACGTCCTCGTCTTTAGCTCTTTTTTATCGGAGCGCAACAGATAACAACGACAAACATTTGTGCAGTGAAATGCGTATGTATTTTTCCGGTCGGACCCTTCCCTCGGTTTACTATCCGAGATTCGGAGCTGGAATTTCTGAAGAAAACTACCATTTATTTGATGCTCCAAGTTCTGTTTTACATTTCTATGTTAGCTTCTTTCCACTAACATGTTTTTTCCTTGACCGCAAAAAAACTATTCAAATCTAAGATACTCTTGTTTTTTGGCAAGGGTCGTCGAACCCTGTAGCAAAAGGTAGTTGGACGAACGGATGGATCCATCGTTGCTCTTAAGGGCAAAGCCGGCTTGATTCAGCACACATTTTTTATGTTTTTTACTTGCATTCTGGAACGAAAACATAGGTATACCTGTTTCGATTTCCCAAAAGGTCGAAAAGCTATAAAAGACAGAAATAATTAGAAATCGTGTGATTGCAAAATAAAGTGGCCCAAATCCGGGGAGAAATTCGAAATTGGGGGGTACCTTGGTAAAGTCCGCTCAAACTGGTTGCCCCCCCCCCCCAAAAAAAAAAACGGCCGGCTGGATCTGCCCTTGCGCTGTAGGGTGCTGATATTGAAAGCCAACAGTTCGCATGGTCCCACTATGGTGCCATGGGACGTGGAAGTGGCGATGTCCATTGTGCACTGTGCACTCTGCCCTCTGCCAGTGTTCATTTCTCTAGATGCCGACGCATCACAACATGCGCGTATTTGGCGGAGGGCGTCAAAGGGATCAGACTCGTCAGTTGTCAGTGAGCGCCGTGTGGCCGTGCCATGCGCTCCACGCCGTGAGATCCGATTACGTGGGAGTGCAGCCGGTGTGGGGATACCGTCACTGGACGCGGCTGTGTCCGGTATTCCCACGTGTCAGTCGCTGTCACACGGCACGGCGACACAACTGCTCTCCGCGGCGACACAACTGCTCTCCGTGGCGATACAACTGCTCTCCGTGGCGGCGGCGGCGGCGGCGGCGGCTGAGTCGCTGTCACACGGCACGGCGACACAACTGCTCTCCGCGGCGGCGGCGGCTGACACCCGAGACTGGGCTGTCCAGGTGGTGTCACGGTGTCACGGTGTCACGGTGTCACGGTGTCACGGTGTCGCGGTGTCGCGGTGTCACGGTGTCACGGTGTCACGGTGTCTCATGTGTCGGCCAGCTCACTGTCCGTCACCGATCACTCGCGTGGCGTCCAACCTGGGCCCTCGACTTCGTGTGACGCTTGGCTCTGTCGTGTAGCGCTTGGCTCGCTCGGCAGTGGTGTTGGCTCGGCGTTGTCTCGGTGCTCGGCTCGCTGGCGGCTCGCTCGGCAGTGGTGTTGGCTCTGTGCTGTCTCGGTGCTCGGCTCGCTGGCGGCTCGCTCGGCAGTGGTGTTGGCTCTGTGCTGTCTCGGTGCTCGGCTCGCTGGCGGCTCGCTCGGCAGTGGTGTTGGTTCTGTGCTGTCGGTGCTCGGCTCGCTGGCGGCTCGCTCGGCAGTGGTGTTGGCTCTGTGCTGTCTCTGTGCTCGGCTCGCTGGCGGCTCGCTCGACAGTGGTGTTGGCTCTGTGCTGTCTCTGTGCTCGGCTCGCTGGCGGCTCGCTCGGCAGTGGTGTTGGCTCTGTGCTGTCTCGGTGCTCGGCTCGCTGGCGGCTCGCTCGACAGTGGTGTTGGCTCTGTGCTGTCTCGGTGCTCGGCTCGCTGGCGGCTCGCTCGGCAGTGGTGTTGGCTCTGTGCTGTCTCGGTGCTCGGCTCGCTGGCGGCTCGCTCGACAGTGGTGTTGGCTCTGTGCTGTCTCGGTGCTCGGCTCGCTGGCGGCTCGCTCGGCAGTGGTGTTGGCTCTGTGCTGTCTCGGTGCTCGGCTCGCTGGCGGCCGGCCGATCGGCAGTGGTGTTGGCTCTGTGCTGTCTCTGTGCTCGGCTCGCTGGCGGCTCGCTCGGCAGTGGTGTTGGCTCTGTGCTGTCTCTGTGCTCGGCTCGCTGGCGGCTCGCTCGGCAGTGGTGTTGGCTCTGTGCTGTCTCGGTGCTCGGCTCGCTGGCGGCTCGCTCGGCAGTGGTGTTGGCTCTGTGCTGTCTCGGTGCTCGGCTCGCTGGCGGCTCGCTCGGCAGTGGTGTTGGCTCTGTGCTGTCTCGGTGCTCGGCTCGCTGGCGGCTCGCTCGGCAGTGGTGTTGGCTCTGTGCTGTCTCGGTGCTCGGCTCGCTGGCGGCTCGCTCGACAGTGGTGTTGGCTCTGTGCTGTCTCGGTGCTCGGCTCGCTGGCGGCTCGCTCGGCAGTGGTGTTGGCTCTGTGCTGTCTCGGTGCTCGGCTCGCTGGCGGCTCGCTCGGCAGCGGTGTTGGCTCTGTGCTGTCTCGGTGCTCGGCTCGCTGGCGGCTCGCTCGGCAGTGGTGTTGGCTCTGTGCTGTCTCGGTGCTCGGCTCGCTGGCGGCTCGCTCGACAGTGGTGTTGGCTCTGTGCTGTCTCGGTGCTCGGCTCGCTGGCGGCTCGCTCGGCAGTGGTGTTGGCTCTGTGCTGTCTCTGTGCTCGGCTCGCTGGCGGCTCGCTCGGCAGTGGTGTTGGCTCTGTGCTGTCGGTGCTCGACTCGCTGGCGGCTCGCTCGGCAGTGGTGTTGGCTCTGTGCTGTCTCGGTGCTCGGCTCGCTGGCGGCTCGCTCGGCAGTGGGGTTGGCTCTGTGCTGTCTCGGTGCTCGGCTCGCTGGCGGCTCGCTCGGCAGTGGTGTTGGCTCTGTGCTGTCTCGGTGCTCGGCTCGCTGGCGGCTCGCTCGACAGTGGTGTTGGCTCTGTGCTGTCTCGGTGCTCGGCTCGCTGGCGGCTCGCTCGGCAGTGGTGTTGGCTCTGTGCTGTCTCGGTGCTCGGCTCGCTGGCGGCTCGCTCGGCAGTGGTGTTGGCTCTGTGCTGTCTCGGTGCTCGGCTCGCTGGCGGCCGGCCGATCGGCCGTATCCGCCCGGCGGCGACGCTCAGTGCGCGCCAGACCGTGACCCGCTGTGCGTGAGAGCGTGTTTGTGCCGGTGTGTGGCGGGCGGCGCCGCCGACACGGAACGACGCCCATTACCATAGGATGTCTCGTCCCCGCCGCCGCCCCCGCCGCCGCCGCCAGCTTGGGGACCGAGCACGCCACCGAAACATCATGAAATAGCCGTGTTGCTGAAGTCCAAATTAATTGAAATCCATTTCTGCAGCAGATTGTCTCCCCTTTTCTTTTTCGGAAAGCTGGTTTCTTTTACGGAAAAAATACGAAGACACAATTTTTACACGCGTCCGTACTTGGAGGTGTTAAAGGGAAATAATGACCTTTTCCCACAACAATGGAGTTAGCACTTGAGATCGACAGACGAGGCCAGAATATGATGTAAATTCATCGCATTTTGCATATACAAATTCCTTTCGAGAGATATTTCAAGTTAAACTTGATAAGCGTTCCACACTTAGACGGTCGATACTCAGCAAGTACTCGGTAACGAATTCAGTAAGTTAACCTCCCTACGCATTGTTATTTATCATGAAGGTATGCAATATGTTTCATGCACTCTATCTTTTGCGAATATGTGCCAAACTTTAATGAGCAATCATTCGTTTAACGCCCCCCCCCCCCCCCTCCCAGTCAATGGTGTTCTGCTGAGACCCCGGTCAATGCTGGGTTAAAGGGAAATGTTCACCTTTTGATTTATTTATCTGCATTTGTCTGTGACACATGTATGATATCAAATTGATCGTGCCTCAATTAAAAGGTGAAATAACACCTTTTCTAAAAAAATAAAAACAATTGGGGGGGAATTACAAAATATGTACTTACATATGGTGACGAACAGTATGATCTATCACTATCTCTGGTTTGATTGTTGATTTGTAAACAAGTCATGAGGGCTATAAAAGAAGCAAGTGCGTCAAGAAGCGTGACAACGTCCCTGATTGGTCAATGAAACAAATTTCCGACACTAAATAGGTCGCCGTTGGGTGCATAAGTGAACTTCCGATTTCATTGCCAGTTTTTCCATTGTTTGTTGATTTTTTGTTAATGGTTATTTTGCATGATAAGATAAAGCATAGTGTTATATACAGCCAGAGACACAACTATACAAAACTCGTAATGTTGAAAATAAATGAACACATTTTCACAAATTGAGGGTCGCAACCACTAACTAGGCCGCCGTTGGGTGCAAAAGTTAACTGCTAATTTGGTTACATTTGCATTCAATGTTTATGGATTGTTAGGATAGAGGGGCACATAATCACAATAGACAGAGTGCAAGACATATTTGCCATACAATTTTGTCAAAAAACATTACGAGAGAAGCCCGGAATTCGAAATTCGTTACCAAGTACTTGAGAGTACCGACCATTATAAGCGTGGATCGCTTATCAACTTTAACTTAAAATATATTTCTGTAAAAATATATTTCTGTAGGAATATATTTTTCTGTAGGAATATATGCAAAATGTGATGAATTTACAATATATTTTGGTCTCGTCTGTCGATTTCAAGTAATAACACCATGTTTGTGGAAAAAGGTGAATATTTCCCTTTAACCCTATTTGTAACAGGCTCCTGGCTACCCCTATTTGTAACAGGGGGGGGGGCGGATTCCGCCCCCCCCCCGGAAATCTCGAGATCTACCCGTCCGATTTTCAAAAATGAAACTGTATTTGCTTCCCCTCAACACGATCTACATTTCTAAATAACAAAAAATCTCAATTTTGGATAGGGGGCAACAGAGGGGCAAAAACTAAAAAAAAAAATGTGGTATTTTTGATCCAACATAGCTTTCATGTTTACCGACCGATTTTAACACAACTAATAGGAATCGATAGATATTGGATTGGAAATTGATATATGATGGTGACGTTTGAAAATTCAAAAAACATAGGCGTGTGCAGGTCACTCAATATGGGGGTGAAGTAAATGCGTAATAAAACCATTTTTTTATGTTTTTTTTTTGATAAATGAAATGGTATGTGATTGTGACATTAGACAAAACAGTTATAAATCATATTTTTTTGCCATAGGCGGTACCAGGTTAGTGAAAAAGGGAGGTCAAATTGGAACAAAATATTAACCGCAGACAAGTTGCTACCCAGCACTATAAATATGTTACTGATCGTAGATAGTTTCTTTTTGCATGTTGTACTTCATCATAGGCGTATCCAAGATCCAAACTGGGGCGGCGCAAGACCTTTTGATAAGTATATTATCCGCTATTATGCTACTAACTAGTCAACAGTGACTATTTCACTACAACTTCAATAAACATTGCTTACCCCCGTTTTTGCCCTACCTGGACTCGCCTATTATCTTATAATCGTTCGTAGAGTAGCCTGTGGTGCGTGTTTCATTCGAAAACTGCAGTATGTTATGTCATTGTACGCCCATGCTTCTTAGTTTCCTTGCAATAATATGACCCCTTTCTTCAATTCCTGAGCACGTCTCTGCCAAAAATGACTTTATTCCCTTGTCTGGCCGCATATGTGCATATATAATTATAAGCTAAACGTCTATTGCGCCGTTATCGCTGGCATATCGTCATCACCATGCCAGTCACCCCCCTTTTCATGTGCCTGAACACGCCTCTGAAACTCTATATGTAATAAATTATGCAAATAATGGAAGCAGGAGCTATCTTTTACATCTTGATAGCTATAATTGTCCCTTACATCGCTCTATTGGCGTCCCGCCAAGCATTGAATACTTCCTAAAAAAAAAACTTTCAAGCCCCTGAAACCACCTCTGCCATGCAATTTTTATGATATTTCATTAACATCAACTAATTTGCACTTGTTGCAATCACCGTAAACCGATGTAACGCTTTCATACTTGAGGCAGTTAGGAAGAAACCGTGAAGATCGCATGTCCGTGTTATCGCCAAATGTCGCCTCCGAACCCACCCAAAACTGTGCCCTGGAACCGCCTCTGTTCAGGTTAAGAACTCAAATGCGGTATTCAATTCTATGAAAAGTCCCAAAATTTCATGGGCGTGCTCCCAGCCGTTCTGGAGATATCTGCGAAAAACATGAGGGGGGGGGGGCGGAATCCCCCCCCCCCTGTTACAAATAGGGTTAACCCGCGCACTGCGGGGGTTGATTTCCGCCCCCCCCCCCCCTCAGGTTTTTCAAAGATAGCGAAAAAACGGCGGCGCGCAGCGCCGCCGGGTTTTGATACCCCTGTTAGGACATCAATTGCGCACACTTTGAGAAAAAAAATATGCTCGGGTCATCTCAGGTCAGATCACCAGACCAGGTCAAGTGACCCCACCACCAAAAATGTTTGCAGTTGTGCCAAAGCCAGAGTTTTCCACCGATCAGGTTGAAACTTACGGGATGTCATGAGGGCATCAGTACTTACAATTCGTATAACTCGGAATTTTGATATCGGTGACCTAAGGTCAGGTCAATTTCGTAACCTCCCCATAATAAGTCAACGGGGAATTATACAAATGCTTCCTATTTCAAGGATATGCATGGTACTAGTCCAATTACTTCTGGATCATGTAATTATAGGATATTCTTGATGATCCAAGTGTAAGTTTTGTTCAGTGACTCCTATTGGGTCATTTGAGGTCATGCAAGGTCACCATCACTTTTTTGTCAATAACTCTCGACATAATGAAGATAGATAAGTAAAACAGATATCAATGTGTTTGTCTCGTCGAGACACGTCTTCCCATATGCAACATGCCCTACTTGGGTCACCACTTGACCTTGACCTTAGGTCAAATTGTTAAGTTGACTTAACAAGGTCACCATATATATCATTCAAAGCGCTTTGACAAGATAAACACAATGGTGTAAACAGTTTTCCGTTATCTTTATTAAGTAAAAAGTTAATGGCAAAAAAACGATTTAGCAAAAAAACTGATTTTTCTTTTTGACCTCTGGAGCCTCAAATATTGACCTGAGATCAAATCTGAACACATCTTAGCGATTACAAATTTCACTGGCTGGCGTTTGCTTTTTTTCCGTTTGTTTCTAACTATCATCGTTTCTGAGATATATGTGAATTTCTGGAGCGATGTCCTAAAACAGTAAATAACTGGAAAATTTGACCTTTGATGACCTCTGGTGACCTCAATTTTGACCTGACTTTAAAAAAACACTGAAATACTTTCCATAGAACATGTATGAAGCTATCAAATGCCTTTTCCCGCTTCTCGCTACGTTGCGTAGTTTTCGAAATCTCAGGGGGGGGGGGGGGGGCGGAAATCAACCCCCCCCCTGCAGTTCGTGTTCGGCGCAAAGCCCCTGCAGTGCGCGGGTTAAGGGTCGGATTCAGGCAGAATGCATGGCGGTTGCACTGCGATTCAGCGTATTGTAGATGTTTCTAAATTCGTTAATCAGATCGTGTACCCATGTAGTTGTTGTCTCTCTGCGGCATCCAGTCCTCGGATCGTCCTGGCTGCCGCTGCAGTGCACCGCTGTCTCTACCATCAGAGTTACCTGCACCCCGCCGGCCGCCTGCCACCGACCACCCCAAATTGTCCGGCCTTTTATGGCGGCCGGCGATCATGACAATCATAATCACTCGGCCGGGAGGTAATGGCTTCCAAGGCGCGCCGTGCCCGTGGTGTGCCGGCGCGGCTCGGGTCTGCTCGGGGCTGATCGGGGCTGCTCGGCTAGCGACCACAGTGGCGGAGGCCGCCGTTCGGTCAGGCGGACTCCGTCAGAGCCACTCTCTGCATGTCAGGCGAACGGACACCGCTCTTCGTACGTCCGGTGACCGAAGGCAGTCGGTGGGCGGCCGCTGCCTCCCACCTGACCACCTCCTGTGTCACAAGGTATCCGGCGGTGGTGCGGCTGCCTCCGACCACCTGGGTCTCGGCCCCAAGCTGGCAACATTGCCACCTCCTGTGTCACAAGGTCTCCGGCGGTGGTGCGGCTGCCTCCGACCACCTGGGTCTCGTCCCCGAGCTGGCAACATTGCCCGCTGCACTTGTCCAGTGTACTGTCCGCTACTCTGTCCACTGCATTCTACATTGTCCATTGCATTCTACATTGTACATTGCATTGCCAGCTTAACTGTCCATTACACTGCCCATTACACTGTCCATTACACTGTCCAGTGGCCACTATACGTTCCGCTACGCTGTTCATTACGCTATCCACCACCAGACACATACAGTTGACTGGGCGGCCGATGTGGACCATGGGCTGCCACTGCACTGCTGCTCCGTGACGGACATCACTCGAGGTCGGCGGTCAGCACCCACAGCTGCCGTGACCGGCGGCTGCACGGCGGCGGGAGCTGTCTCATGCCGGCGGGAGCTGAGGCAGCTCACTCCCCTCTGCTCCGCGGTCAGAGGACAGCGAGCTGAGGCAGCTCGCTCCCCTCTGCTCCGCGGTCAGAGCACCTCACGCCCGGCCACCAGCTGCGGTGCACCTGCCGCGCTGCCCGTCACTGCTGCGGACTCACCGGCCAGCAGAGCAGCAGTGTATTGTGCCGGCTCACTCTGCAGTACAGCTGCCGCCGAGCTGGGCTGCCCGCATTCCCACATGGTGCGGGTTAAAGGTCGCAAACCTTCTGTGGGCTTCCCTCGCCGATAGACTGGGGTTTCCTGGCAGGTATTACCGATATACGAGACTCGTAGGCAGGGGCGGCGCCAACAATTTTTGATAAGGGGATGGGTCCATTTTTTTGTATCGTAGAAAATCGAGTTTTGATGCAAATATCAAATAAAGAAGTAAAAAGAACGGAAATGATAGTCTTAACAATGGTTATCTCAGATTTGCAAAAAAAAATGACCTCCAAAAAATACACAAACTGATATGTTCAGAAAAATGTCCACAAAATCAAAACATTTGAAGATACTAAACAAAAACGGAATATATGTGGGAGCACTAAGTATGGACGATACCCAAACCAAATTTCAAATCAGTATCTTGATTTTTGACTGACTTATAGCTCCCTAAGTATAAGTTACTCATGACGTCCTTTTTAAGTTACTTTGTTTGTCTGTTATTGACCATATACAGGCAAATAAATGCCACCGCTGTATTTCTGAGACCAAACTGGTCTAGGAACATGCCTTTTTTATTTATGTTAATCAATTCCAAATTTTGACCTTATGTGACCTGATCTTGACATGAGGGCCATTATTGGGGTCAGGTTGTGAAAATGGCTGCAACTATATAATTATACGTGTAAAATAACCCATAAAACATGTGTCGCATGGCTTTCGTAGACCTCTTGCCAATAGTGACCTTGCGTGACATGCCCTTGACCTTTGCTTACAATTTCACTTTTGCTTATGCGGGAGATGCATTATACCTTTGAAAGCACTTTGTGCGATAACAGGATGAAACACACTATACACACCGTACACATGTTTTTTAACACGGCTACTGAATGCCAAGTGATGTTGATGCCTGGCATTTTACCTGGCATGATTGCAGATTAATGTTTTAGGGCCTCGAAACATTCAGTATAAGTGCTTCATTAACCCGCGCCCCGCTGGGGCATTCAGCCGAACACGCCCCGCGGGGGGGGGGGGGGCAGATTCTGCCCCCTCGTTATCTTCCGAACCAATAACCGCAGCGAGACGCGCAAGGAGACAATCGAAAGCTCTTAACCCTGTTCCTTGTGGGGGGCGGGGGCAGATTCTGCCCATCCCGGTGGCTTTTCGCATGCTGCTCCCTAACTACTGGAGCTAGCGTCTTGAAATTTTCTGACTTTCCCAAAATTGAATTGCACATGTCAAAATTTTGAAACAAATCGGCCCAGCAGAGACGGTTCCAGGCTCCTGTTTTGGGGAGGGTGTTACGAATGCGGTTGTGCGGCCCATACTTCCTTCGTAGTTTGCGGTGCAAGAAATGCATCAGAAACATTTTCATTGCAATATGCATCATAAATACCCGGATTGTACATATTTTTTGGCAGAGCCGCACTCAGGTACTTCAAATGGGAGGCGATACCCTCCTTCACATTAGGTCCAACTTCAAATTAGTAAGATGATAAAAAGCGTTACGCGCATGGTGCCCCCACGATGTTTACCTGGATCCACCTATGTGTAATATATTACCTTTAACAAATTACAGCAAATAATGCCCACATGTGACTTTCATACCGCCCCAATTAATCACGAACAGCACATATTTGTTCTCAGAAAATCCCCCCCCCCCATTTTACATCCCCTGAATACGCCTATGATTTTTAATTTTGGTATTTGTCTTTTGATATGTTGAAGACCAGTACATTGCAAGCTCAAAAACGTTGGTTGCATGAAAATCGGTCGAACCATATGACCACAATGACCAATAAAAAAAAAACCAAAACGTTCGTATTTTTGGCCCCCTGGTCCCCATTTTCGAAGACAAAAATTGGGGTTCAAACAAATTATTTCAAAAGATCTTTTGATGACGAATCGAATGGTTTTGTCTCATCGAAATTGACCGAGCGGTTCTCGAAATATCTGGGGAAGGCAGAATTTCCCCCCCCCCCCCCGCACGTTAACGTCATTCTAGCCGCCCGCAAGGAATAGGGTTTTAATGAGACGCATCTAAAGTATACGCGAAATTGTTGAAATAAGGTCACATGTCAGGTCACAGTCAGATCAAAGGTCAACATCAAGGTTTTTAGTTTTTGGGCCATACTTTCCATCCAAAGCCTTATATTGGGACTATTATCGGCTAAACGCACTGTACACACTAGAGATGCAAGATTCTGGTCCCAGCGTCCCAGCGCTGGCTGGAACCAGAACTGATCACGGCGTGACTGAAGCTGTGACTGGCCAGACTAGCGCCATAGGGTTAGCATTGCAGCGCCGTGACTAAAGCTGTGACTTGCCAGCTCATTCCGTGGCCGTGACTAGGCTGTGACCAATTATTTATAATTTTCTGCACCTCTAGTACACACCATCCACATGTTAGATTGAAAACGCATAATTTTCGGCATGGCAGAGTAGTCCATGGTCTCAGGATTGTCATACTTGTAGGTATGGAATGTCACCAAATTTGATTGAGCTTCAACATGGAAAACATTGACGACACATGAAGGAAATTATATACACGGAGTACATTTTTTTCCCAGCGAAAGTTTGCTGGGATAGGGGGTACTGTACCCCGCTATCTGAAGATGGGGGGATGCTTCCCCGCGTCCCCCCGGTGGCGCCGCCCCTGCTCGTAGGTGAGATAACTATGCAAGGTGGAAAATAATCATATGTTTGTGTGCGCTATATGATATCTCACTGACTGCGTCACCAGATAAACGAAGCCTTCTGAAGTGAGTTCCCGTGTTCCTAAAGCTGCCATTAGGATTCGAAAGTGCACTTATTTGGTTGCTGGCTCCGTTGATTTGATTTCATGGAGTTCCTCCGCTGCCCTGGGAATTTTCGGATTGGTTGGAACGCATCGCGGACATCGATAATCAATTACTGATCTGTTACATAACAATAGCAAGTGCTTACATAACAAGTGCCGTTTATGAATCTGTTTTTGTGGCAGCAGTGACGTATTGCACTCTACCAAGAGTGATCAGAGGGGAAAATCGACAATACTTGTCACACTGGTACGAAAATAAACGACAATGTATGACTTTGCGTATAACTGTTGTGATCGTGTTGCAAGTGACTGGCGATTTTGTGTTCTATGGCTGTGACTGGCGATTTTGTGTTCTGTGGCTGTGACGACCCGGTCGCGCTAGTCGGTTGTGTGAATAAACAGGTATTTAGGCACTGGGTAGTGACGTCAGCACACCTACCCTAGTCTGCCGCATGCTGGCTGCGCTCAGTCCCGTCTGCGGGCCGTGCGGTTAATGGTGGTGGCGGCGCTGGTGCCGCTGCCGAGCGCCCCGGGCCGCCGGACGGGCTCCTGGCGGCCCCTAATGGCCCCGAACCCCGCTCTGCAGCCCGCTCCCCGGCCTCCGCAGGCCGTCTATCAGACGCTAATTAGCCGGATTGAGCAGTTAAATGCGCCCGGCCGGGGCCCAGCGGCCCTGCTGCCAGTCGATGGCCGGCGGCAGGGCGGGCCGGGCCGGGTCACCTGGCTGCCGGTCATCACGATGGGCCGGGTCACCTGGCTGCCGGTCATCACGATGGGCCGGGTCACCTGGCTGCCGGTCATCACGATGGGCCGGGTCACCTGGCTGCCGGTCATCACGATGGGCCGGGTCACCTGGCTGCCGGTCATCACGATGGGCCGGGTCACCTGGCTGCCGGTCATCACGATCAGGGCCTTGCCGTCCAGCGGAACTGCTCTGACTAGGGGTTCTGTTAGAGCGGAACTGCTCTGACTAGGGGTTCTGTTAGAGCGGAACTGCTCTGACTAGGGGTTCTGTTAGAGCGGAACTGCTCTGACTAGGGGTTCTGTTAGAGCGGAACTGCTCTGACTAGGGGTTCTGTTAGAGCGGAACTGCTCTGACTAGGGGTTCTGTTAGAGCGGAATTCCTCTGACTAGGGGTTCTGTTAGAGCGGAACTGCTCTGACTAGGGGTTCTGTTAGAGCGGAACTGCTCTGACTAGGGGTTCTGTTAGAGCGGAACTGCTCTGACTAGGGGTTCTGTTAGAGCGGAATTCCTCTGACTAGGGGTTCTGTTAGAGCGGAACTGCTCTGACTAGGGGTTCTGTTAGAGCGGAATTCCTCTGACTAGGGGTTCTGTTAGAGCGGAACTGCTCTGACTAGGGGTTCTGTTAGAGCGGAATTCCTCTGACTAGGGGTTCTGTTAGAGCGGAACTGCTCGACTAGGGGTTCTGTTAGAGCGGAACTGCTCTGACTAGGGGTTCTGTTAGAGCGGAACTGCTCTGACTAGGGGTTCTGTTAGAGCGGGACTGCTCTGACTAGGGGTTCTGTTAGAGCGGGACTGCTCTGACTAGGGGTTCTGTTAGAGCGGAACTGCTCTGACTAGGGGTTCTGTTAGAGCGGAATTCCTCTGACTAGGGGTTCTGTTAGAGCGGGATTCCTCTGACTAGGGGTTCTGTTAGAGCGGAACTGCTCTGACTAGGGGTTCTGTTAGAGCGGAATTCCTCTGACTAGGGGTTCTGTTAGAGCGGAACTGCTCTGACTAGGGGTTCTGTTAGAGCGGAACTGCTCTGACTAGGGGTTCTGTTAGAGCGGAACTGCTCTGACTAGGGGTTCTGTTAGAGCGGGACTGCTCTGACTAGGGGTTCTGTTAGAGCGGGACTGCTCTGACTAGGGGTTCTGTTAGAGCGGAACTGCTCTGACTAGGGGTTCTGTTAGAGCGGAATTCCTCTGACTAGGGGTTCTGTTAGAGCGGAACTGCTCTGACTAGGGGTTCTGTTAGAGCGGAACTGCTCTGACTAGGGGTTCTGTTAGAGCGGAACTGCTCTGACTAGGGGTTCTGTTAGAGCGGAATTCCTCTGACTAGGGGTTCTGTTAGAGCGGAACTGCTCTGACTAGGGGTTCTGTTAGAGCGGAACTGCTCTGACTAGGGGTTCTGTTAGAGCGGAACTGCTCTGACTAGGGGTTCTGTTAGAGCGGGACTGCTCTGACTAGGGGTTCTGTTAGAGCGGGACTGCTCTGACTAGGGGTTCTGTTAGAGCGGAACTGCTCTGACTAGGGGTTCTGTTAGAGCGGAATTCCTCTGACTAGGGGTTCTGTTAGAGCGGAACTGCTCTGACTAGGGGTTCTGTTAGAGCGGAACTGCTCTGACTAGGGGTTCTGTTAGAACGGAATTCCTCTGACTAGGGGTTCTGTTAGAGCGGAATTCCTCTGACTAGGGGTTCTGTTAGAGCGGAACTGCTCTGACTAGGGGTTCTGTTAGAGCGGGACTGCTCTGACTAGGGGTTCTGTTAGAGCGGGACTGCTCTGACTAGGGGTTCTGTTAGAGCGGGACTGCTCTGACTAGGGGTTCTGTTAGAGCGGAACTGCTCTGACTAGGGGTTCTGTTAGAGCGGGACTGCTCTGACTAGGGGTTCTGTTAGAGCGGAACTGCTCTGACTAGGGGTTCTGTTAGAGCGGAATTCCTCTGACTAGGGGTTCTGTTAGAGCGGAACTGCTCTGACTAGGGGTTCTGTTAGAGCGGGACTGCTCTGACTAGGGGTTCTGTTAGAGCGGAACTGCTCTGACTAGGGGTTCTGTTAGAACGGAATTCCTCTGACTAGGGGTTCTGTTAGAGCGGAATTCCTCTGACTAGGGGTTCTGTTAGAGCGGGATTCCTCTGACTAGGGGTTCTGTTAGAGCGGAACTGCTCTGACTAGGGGTTCTGTTAGAACGGAATTCCTCTGACTAGGGGTTCTGTTAGAGCGGGATTCCTCTGACTAGGGGTTCTGTTAGAGCGGAATTCCTCTGACTAGGGGTTCTGTTAGAGCGGAACTGCTCTGACTAGGGGTTCTGTTAGAGCGGAACTGCTCTGACTAGGGGTTCTGTTAGAGCGGGATTCCTCTGACTAGGGGTTCTGTTAGAGCGGGATTCCTCTGACTAGGGGTTCTGTTAGAGCGGAACTGCTCTGACTAGGGGTTCTGTTAGAACGGAATTCCTCTGACTAGGGGTTCTGTTAGAGCGGGATTCCTCTGACTAGGGGTTCTGTTAGAGCGGGATTCCTCTGACTAGGGGTTCTGTTAGAGCGGAACTGCTCTGACTAGGGGTTCTGTTAGAACGGAATTCCTCTGACTAGGGGTTCTGTTAGAGCGGGATTCCTCTGACTAGGGGTTCTGTTAGAGCGGGATTCCTCTGACTAGGGGTTCTGTTAGAGCGGAACTGCTCTGACTAGGGGTTCTGTTAGAACGGAATTCCTCTGACTAGGGGTTCTGTTAGAGCGGGATTCCTCTGACTAGGGGTTCTGTTAGAGCGGAATTCCTCTGACTAGGGGTTCTGTTAGAGCGGAACTGCTCTGACTAGGGGTTCTGTTAGAGCGGAACTGCTCTGACTAGGGGTTCTGTTAGAGCGGGATTCCTCTGACTAGGGGTTCTGTTAGAGCGGGATTCCTCTGACTAGGGGTTCTGTTAGAGCGGAACTGCTCTGACTAGGGGTTCTGTTAGAGCGGAATTCCTCTGACTAGGGGTTCTGTTAGAGCGGAATTCCTCTGACTAGGGGTTCTGTTAGAGCGGAATTCCTCTGACTAGGGGTTCTGTTAGAGCGGAACTGCTCTGACTAGGGGTTCTGTTAGATGGAACTGCTCTGACTAGGGGTTCTGTTGGAGCGGAACTGCTCTGACTAGGGGTTCTGTTAGAGCGGAATTCCTCTGACTAGGGGTTCTGTTAGAGCGGAACTGCTCTGACTAGGGGTTCTGTTAGATGGAACTGCTCTGACTAGGGGTTCTGTTAGAGCGGAACTGCTCTGACTAGGGGTTCTGTTAGAGCGGAATTCCTCTGACTAGGGGTTCTGTTAGAGCGGAACTGCTCTGACTAGGGGTTCTGTTAGATGGAACTGCTCTGACTAGGGGTTCTGTTAGAGCGGAACTGCTCTGACTAGGGGTTCTGTTAGAGCGGAATTCCTCTGACTAGGGGTTCTGTTAGAGCGGAACTGCTCTGACTAGGGGTTCTGTTAGAGCGGAACTGCTCTGACTAGGGGTTCTGTTAGAGCGGAATTCCTCTGACTAGGGGTTCTGTTAGAACGGAATTCCTCTGACTAGGGGTTCTGTTAGAGCGGAACTGCTCTGACTAGGGGTTCTGTTAGAGCGGAACTGCTCTGACTAGGGGTTCTGTTAGATGGAACTGCTCTGACTAGGGGTTCTGTTAGATGGAACTGCTCTGACTAGGGGTTCTGTTAGATGGAACTGCTCTGACTAGGGGTTCTGTTAGAGCGGAACTGCTCTGACTAGGGGTTCTGTTAGAGCGGAACTGCTCTGACTAGGGGTTCTGTTAGAGCGGAATTCCTCTGACTAGGGGTTCTGTTAGAACGGAATTCCTCTGACTAGGGGTTCTGTTAGAGCGGAACTGCTCTGACTAGGGGTTCTGTTAGAGCGGAATTCCTCTGACTAGGGGTTCTGTTAGAGCGGAACTGCTCTGACTAGGGGTTCTGTTAGAGCGGGATTCCTCTGACTAGGGGTTCTGTTAGAGCGGAATTCCTCTGACTAGGGGTTCTGTTAGAGCGGAACTGCTCTGACTAGGGGTTCTGTTAGATGGAACTGCTCTGACTAGGGGTTCTGTTAGATGGAACTGCTCTGACTAGGGGTTCTGTTAGAGCGGAACTGCTCTGACTAGGGGTTCTGTTAGAGCTGAACTGCTCTGACTAGGGGTTCTGTTAGAGCGGAATTCCTCTGACTAGGGGTTCTGTTAGAGCGGAATTCCTCTGACTAGGGGTTCTGTTAGAGCGGAATTCCTCTGACTAGGGGTTCTGTTAGAGCGGAACTGCTCTGACTAGGGGTTCTGTTAGAGCGGGATTCCTCTGACTAGGGGTTCTGTTAGAGCGGAATTCCTCTGACTAGGGGTTCTGTTAGAGCGGAACTGCTCTGACTAGGGGTTCTGTTAGAGCGGAACTGCTCTGACTAGGGGTTCTGTTAGAGCGGAATTCCTCTGACTAGGGGTTCTGTTAGAACGGAATTCCTCTGACTAGGGGTTCTGTTAGAGCGGGATTCCTCTGATTAGGGGTTCTGTTAGAGCGGGATTCCTCTGACTAGGGGTTCTGTTAGAGCGGAATTCCTCTAACTAGGGGTTCTGTTAGAGCGGAATTCCTCTGACTAGGGGTTCTGTTAGAGCGGAATTCCTCTGACTAGGGGTTCTGTTAGAGCGGGATTCCTTTGACTAGGGGTTCTGTTAGAGCGGAATTCCTCTAACTAGGGGTTATGTTAGAGCGGAATTCCTCTGACTAGGGGTTCTGTTAGAGCGGGATTCCTCTGACTAGGGGTTCTGTTGGAGCGGAATTTCTCTGACTAGGGGTTCTGTTAGAGCGGAATTCCTCTAACTAGGGGTTCTGTTAGAGCGGAATTCCTCTGACTAGGGGTTCTGTTAGAGCGGAATTCCTCTGACTAGGGGTTCTGTTAGAGCGGGATTCCTTTGACTAGGGGTTCTGTTAGAGCGGAATTCCTCTAACTAGGGGTTCTGTTAGAGCGGAATTCCTCTGACTAGGGGTTCTGTTAGAGCGGGATTCCTCTGACTAGGGGTTCTGTTGGAGCGGAATTTCTCTGACTAGGGGTTCTGTTAGAGCGGAATTCCTCTAACTAGGGATTCTGTTTGAGCGGAATTGCTCTGACTAGGGGTTCTGTTAGAGCGGGTCAGGTCAGGTCAGGCGAGGCCAGGCCGACACACAGACACAACAGACAGACACAGACCTTCCTCTGACTAGGGGTTCTGTTAGAGCGGAATTCCTCTGACCAGGAGTGCGTTAGATTGACGCCCTATATTGAGCGTCAACTGAACTGCAGGTCTATGTCGTATGATTGAGGACGGCATGACCTGTCTGTGTGCGGGACTAACTTGCCCTGACGTGACCTTTGTGTCTGTGTGTCGGCCTGACTTGGCCTGGCCTGACCTGACCTGACCTGACCTGACCTGACCTGACCTGACCCGACTTGACTTGTGTGTCTGTCTGTGTCTGTTGCTGCAGTCCCAGCGGAGCGAGCCTCACCTCTGGAGAGGAGGCGCGGCAGTACCTGCGCACCGCCGGCACCTGCAAGTGCGGCCTCGAGTGCCCCATCCTCGTGGAGAAGTCCTTCAACTTCAACCCGAAGGTAACACCACCTGGCCCTGGGCTGACGGCTCACCTGTCAGCATTAGTACCTACGAGTTGGTGTGAAGAAACTGTGCAGTCGATCAAAACAGGTTCATGTAGTTTCATCACGCTAATTATGCTTGCCAATGCCAGACCATGGAATGGAAGAGTAATCGGTGTTACATAAAGGTGTGTTGACTGTTGGTATAAGGCGTGTAAAGCGTGTTCATATAAAGAGTACGTGGTGTCAGACGTTAGTTATTGATAATTTCGTCCCACTACCAATGGTAAGATCGGCCTGTAATTATGCAGTTATCTTGTGATTATTATGTTGCGGGCGACAAAAAGCGGCATCATCGACGGCGAGAGATGCAGCTCACTTGTAGTGCTCGAGCTGCCACGCTGTTTACAAATGGAAGGTTTGTAGTGGGCTGCCATTATCGGAGGCGTTTCTATGTCGGCGTGTCGGCGCGCGGTGGCTGGAGCGCCGAGATCGGCATCAGGGCTGGCTGTGTGTCGCGCGGCGCCGATCTAGTTTCGGGAGCCGGCGGAGCGGCGGCGGGACGGCCGTTGTCGAGGTCTGACATCTCCGGGACATCTCGGCGATGTCCGACATCTCGGGGACGTCTGTGGTGGACGTTATCTGGGCCCGTTTGGCCGGCCGCCCGCCGCCCGACACACGCTCCTATCGGCTGGATGGGCGGTGTCTTCGGCTGAGAGGACCGTGCGCATGCGGGGCTGATTTCGGAGTCGGTGTGGCTCCGATGGGGCAGTCTGTGATTAGGATCGGCGCCGACTGGGAGGCGGCGGAGGCGCGGAAGGCTGGGCCGTCGGTCGGACCGTCGCGTCGGTCGGACAGGTGTAAAGGCCAGGCTACGCTATGCGTGATTGTCCCGCAAATCCCGTACGTCTTCTGCGTGTTTGCGTTACTTGCTTGACGTCCGGGATCTGCGCGATCATTCAAATCACGCAAGGAAAATGGATAAACCACTGCATTTTTTAACTGCTTTTAAACCACTGCATACATATCTACCAGCTTCAACACAAGTTTCAACACTCACAATTTGCTCCCACGCTTCCTCATTCATCTTCCGCCACGATGCTCGGTACATATTATTAAATTTTAGGTCTATTATACACTACAATGTGCGAAATCAAACAAACACTACAATGTGCGAAATCAAGCAAAATGATAGAAACTCAATGGCCACCACGCATCACGCAAAACACGCAAAGAAGTTCAGAATTCTGAACTTTGTTGCAGGATCGGCGTGACGTAGTTCCGCGTGTTCTGCGTGTTTGCGTGACGTTCCATGCGGGAGTTGCGTGATGTGCTAGTGTAGCGCAGCCAATGTGTTTTCAATTAGGTGAACTTGTCTCCGATACCACATTTATGCAGAACACGCGCGTGATCGGGAAATCACGCATAGTGTAGCCTGGGTTTTACAGTGCTGCCGAGACCTGCTATGGTATCGGCGCGGCGTGTCGAGTTATCTGATGAACCCTTCTCGCATTTCAATGCCTTGCCTTCTGGGAGTCGAGATTGTAACCACTCGCCGGGCGGTTGTGAAACTTATTACTCGGATGGCGTGTTTTTCGGCTTAAACCGGGTTACTAAACATGTGGCTGTTTTGTAATACGGTGTGTCACTGGTATAGGGCCTGAAGAGCCGCCTGGGTCCGGGCGGACGGCCGTGGTTTGATGCAGTGGGGTGTGCTAATGCAATGGGCTTCAGTGACGCATCACGCTTCGCGGCAAACTAATGCGTCACGTTGTGGACGTAGCTGAAGGACAAACTAAATAGCCTCAACATAGATGACATATTGTTGTATGGCCCTTACGTTAGGATGTCCCCCCCCCCCAAAAAAAAAACACCCTTTTGCGTCGGTGCAAGCTTGCCAATTGACACGGCGTTCTTCTCTAGGTCAATAACAAGTATGTCAAATTTCATTGCGATCCTTTGAGTTTTGGTCCCCCCGGACCTCCATAAGTCAGTGACCCCTACCCAAAAGGTCAAAAATCGAAGTCGTCGTACAGCCTCCGCGTGTGCTCATTTGAAAGCTCTTCTCGAGTAGAATAAACTGTAATTCAGTCAAAATGCTCTAAATTAAAAATTTCGTTCTATGAGTTATAAACAGAGCCTACCAAAACCAAGCCCTCAATTGAAGGCTTGGTTTTGGTAGCTGTTTATGACGCATATAACGAAAACTTGAATTTAGAGCATTTCGACTGAATTAAAGTTTATTCTACTCGACAAGAGCTTTCAAATGAGCATACGCGGAGGTCTGTACGACGACTTTGATTTTGTACCTTTTGGGTAGGGTTCGACAACTTCCGGAGGCCCGGGGAGGGACCAAAACTCAAAGGATCGCAATGCAATTTGGCATACTTGTTATTGGCCTAGAGAAGGACGCCGTGTCAATTGGCAAGCTTGCACCGACAAAAAAGTGTTTTTTACACCCTAAGGTACTAAGGTACAGTCGTGGTTGTCGACATTGTAGTTTTGTATCTTATAGTGCGGACTGGTGTGTCCATCAGACTGTTTCAACTGCTATTGCTAGGTCGCTGTGCTTGTGGACTGAGTCGGCGGACTGACTGATGAATGGCCGCAGTCCACCAGTCCAAAACGCACCACCGCCGCGCTGCCGCGTGATGTGGTATGCTGTGGTCCTCTGCGGCGGAGCTGGGGTGCCGCTCGGCGGGACCGGTGGTCCTGGTCCCGGTCCCGGTCCCGGTCCCAGCCGCGGACCGGACCGGATCGAGCCGGACCGGGTCGGGTCGGACCGACCGGCCAGTTTCGGTAACAATGCGTGCGGGAGTGCCGCGTCCGGCGGCCGACATTGTGAACCTTGTCAGGGCGGCCGTGCAGGGCTCCTGCAGCCCCGTCCCGTCCCGGCGGCCGGCGGCCGGCCCCACTGACAGTTCGCTGACGGCCGATGGACGGTCAGATAGGGCTGGTGGCTGCAGGCCGCCCCGAGACGGCTGCCACCGGCTTTGGTCGTGTGTCGGCCGGCCGGTGGACTCTGGCATTCGGGCACGGCGGCAATACGCGGTTAGGCCGCTGGTTAGACCCGCGGTTAGGCCGCTGGTTAGACCCGCGGTTAGGCCGCTGGTTAGACCCGTGGTTAGGCCGCTGGTTAGGCCCGCGGTTAGGCCGCTGGTTAGGCCCGCGGTTAGGCCGCTGGTTAGGCCGCTGGTTAGACCCGCGGTTAGGCCGCTGGTTAGGCCCGCGGTTAGGCCGCCGGTTAGACCCGCGGTTAGGCCGCTGGTTAGACCCGTGGTTAGGCCGCTGGTTAGACCCGTGGTTAGGCAGCTGGTTAGACCCGTGGTTAGGCCGCTGGTTAGACCCGCAGTTAGGCCGCTGGTTAGACCCGCGGTTAGGCCGCTGGCAGCGGCGGGTGGTGGCGATCGGAGGCCTAAGCCTGCGATCGGTTCTCGTGCGGGCCCGGAAGTCTGGTTATGGATGAAATAGCACCTAGGGGCTATTTCATCCATGGTCTGGTGGTGGGTCTGAACTGGTCTAGGCTGATGACTGGTCAGAGCTGGGCTGAGGCGAGCCATGCGGCGGGTCAGCACTGGAGTAGGCGGGCTGATTAGCTGACATGCCGGCCCCTTGTCGTGTTCGATCATTTTAAATATACGCATTCGGCATCCGCTATACGGTGTCCACGCGGTTAGGCCGGTTATCCACGCCGTCACACTATGCCAGGTTTGATTTGTGTGTCCACGCCGCGCTTCGCTGTGCCAGTCACACTATGCCAGGTTTGATTTGTTTGTCCACGCGGCGCTTCGCTGTGCCAGTCACACTATGCCAGGTTTGATTTGTTTGTCCACGCCGCGCTTCGCTGTGCCAGTCACACTATGCCAGGTTTGATTTGTTTGTCCACGCCGCGCTTCGCTGTGCCAGTCACACTATGCCAGGTTTGATTTGTTTGTCCACGCCGCGCTTCGCTGTGCCAGTCACACTATGCCAGGTTTGATTTGTTTGTCCACGCGGTGCTTCGCTGTGCCAGTCACACTATGCCAGGTTTGATTTGTTTGTCCACGCCGCGCTTCGCTGTGCCAGTCACACTATGCCAGGTTTGATTTGCGTGCTACTAGCTATGTCACTGGCTTTGCAGTGCGCAGTTGTCGAATTTCCTATTTTTACAACTCCATTCTTTACCTTGTCATTGTAAGTGTCTCATCTCTCTCGCGTGTGCCGCTACTTACTCGGCCAGTGTGTGTGTGTGTGTGTGTGTGTGTGTGTGTGTGTGTGTGTGTGTGTGTGTGTGTGTGTGTGTGTGTGTGTGTGTGTGTGTGTGTGTGTGTGTGTGTGTGTGTGTGTGTGTGTGTGTGTGTGTGTGTGTGTGTGTGTGTGTGTGTGTGTGTGTGTGTGTGTGTGTGTGTGTGTGTGTGTGTGTGTGTGTGTGTGTGTGTGTGTGTGTGTGTGTGTGTGTGTGTGTGTGTGTGTGTGTGTGTGTGTGTGTGTGTGTGTGTGTGTGTGTGTGTGTGTGTGTGTGTGTGTGTGTGTGTGTGTGTGTGTGTGTGTGTGTGTGTGTGTGTGTGTGTGTGTGTGTGTGTGTGTGTGTGTGTGTGTGTGTGTGTGTGTGTGTGTGTGTGTGTGTGTGTGTGTGTGTGTGTGTGTGTGTGTGTGTGTGTGTGTGTGTGTGTGGGTGTGGGTGTGGGTGTGGGTGTGGGTGTGGGTGTGGGTGTGGGTGTGGGTGTGGGTGTGGGTGTGGGTGTGGGTGTGGGTGTGGGTGTGGGTGTGGGTGTGGGTGTGGGTGTGGGTGTGGGTGTGGGTGTGGGTGTGGGTGTGGGTGTGGGTGTGGGTGTGGGTGTGGGTGTGGGTGTGGGTGTGGGTGTGGGTGTGGGTGTGGGTGTGGGTGTGGGTGTGGGTGTGGGTGTGGGTGTGGGTGTGGGTGTGGGTGTGGGTGTGGGTGTGGGTGTGGGTGTGGGTGTGGGTGTGGGTGTGGGTGTGGGTGTGGGTGTGGGTGTGGGTGTGGGTGTGGGTGTGGGTGTGGGTGTGGGTGTGGGTGTGGGTGTGGGTGTGGGTGTGGGTGTGGGTGTGGGTGTGGGTGTGGGTGTGGGTGTGGGTGTGGGTGTGGGTGTGGGTGTGGGTGTGGGTGTGGGTGTGGGTGTGGGTGTGGGTGTGGGTGTGGGTGTGGGTGTGGGTGTGGGTGTGGGTGTGGGTGTGGGTGTGGGTGTGGGTGTGGGTGTGGGTGTGGGTGTGGGTGTGGGTGTGGGTGTGGGTGTGGGTGTGGGTGTGGGTGTGGGTGTGGGTGTGGGTGTGGGTGTGGGTGTGGGTGTGGGTGTGGGTGTGGGTGTGGGTGTGGGTGTGGGTGTGGGTGTGGGTGTGGGTGTGGGTGTGGGTGTGGGTGTGGGTGTGGGTGTGGGTGTGGGTGTGGGTGTGGGTGTGGGTGTGGGTGTGGGTGTGGGTGTGGGTGTGTGTGTGTGTGTGTGTGTGTGTGTGTGTGTGTGTGTGTGTGTGTGTGTGTGTGTGTGTATGCGTGCGTCCTGTATGCAGTTGTGTACAGAACAGGACGTGGAGTGTGTACATTCTGGTTAGAGTTGGTGTCTCTGAGCGCGTTCTACTGACATATCGGTGTCCGTCCGGCCCCGGCAGGTGATCACCAGGCCTCGGAGCGGCCCCGCAGCAGGAGTCGCCACCGCCGCCGACAGCCCCAGCGAGACCACCAAGACGTGCAACCACCGGCGGAGACGGGCCGAGCTGCTGCAGCGCCGCGCCGCCCGGAAAGGTCAGCCGCGGCCCGGGCGCCACCGGGGCACCACCGGGGCACCACCGGGGCACCGGCCGGCAGGGAAGACATCGATTGTAGGCTGCCGGGGGCCAGCGTGAGGGCGTGGGTCTGAGGCTGTCTGTCCCCCCCCCCCCCCCCCACGGTAGGCGGTGCGTGACGCCCGCCGGTGGAGGGGACGGGGCCGTGTGCGCCGCCTGTACCTGCCGCCGCCGCCGCCGCCGCCGCCACTGCCAGCACGGCACGGTGTTGGGGGCAGGTGGACCGGCGGCGATACGGCCCAGCACTCAGCTGGGGCCGCACGCACCGCTCTGTTTGGATACTGACTGACGGCAAAACACGTCAGGCCGTCGGGGCTGAGCGGCCGCCCGGCGGCTTCCACCGATGGCAAACCGTATGTTTGCTTTTAACATGCGTTTGATGATATTCATGAAATAATTGAATCAGGCAGAGTTGTGCGCCGTATCACTGACCATGGTAGTCGATGCGTTCATAAACCCGTATCATTATCATCAGGTTAGGTTGTATTGTAGGGGCTTTTTAATGTGATTCCTGAGGCTTTGAAAACCCCTGCAATATCGGAAGAAAAAAACCCACATTGAACCAGTCACTTCGTCAAATTGCTGCAAATGTGCTAAATAAGGGTATGGGTACCTGGAAATGTTGAATATGTCATTGGTTTGGCTAAATTATCAACATATACCTCTTTTTTCGAAGGCCAAATACTTATCAATATTTGTCATCTTATCATTGCTTACACAAATGCATAATAATATCAGTGGTGAAGGGTTTGCTCGCTGGCCCAGTAATACTGCTTCTAACACATGCTTCCATATAAAGGTTTTCGACACAGCGCTGCACTTTTTGACACCGCGCTGAATGACAGACACAATATCAAATATATTCGGCAGGAGAGTTCTTATAACCAAACAGAGTAGGCCGTAAGTAATGTATCGATATGGCCTTCAAAACGGCTACCTCAGTTAAAAATCGCATTATGAAAGTGACTGGTTTCCTGTAACTGCTGTCACATCCATCGATGCCGTGTTCGTGCTCTCCATTTGCCACTGTTCGGCCAGTGGATGCATTGTGGCTGATGATGTTAACCACGGGATGTGGGGCCGCAGTGGGTCGTCTCTCCCGCCAGTCTGTCTCCATTTGCCACTGTTCGGCCAGTGGATACATTGTGGCTGATGATGTTAACCACGGGATGTGGGGCCGCAGTGGGTCGTCTCTCCCGCCAGTCTGTCTCTATTTGCCACTGTTCGGCCAGTGGATACATTGTGGCTGATGATGTTAACCACGGGATGTGGGGCCGCAGTGGCTCGTCTCTCCCGCCAGTCTGTCTCTATTTGCCACTGTTCGGCCAGTGGATACATTGTGGCTGATGATGTTAACCACGGGATGTGGGGCCGCAGTGGCTCGTCTCCCCGCCAGTCTGTCTCTATTTGCCACTGTTCGGCCAGTGGATACATTGTGGCTGATGATGTTAACCACGGGATGTGGGGCCGCAGTGGGTCGTCTCTCCCGCCAGTCTGTCTCTATTTGCCACTGTTCGGCCAGTGGATACATTGTGGCTGATGATGTTAACCACGGGATGTGGGGCCGCAGTGGGTCGTCTCTCCCGCCAGTCTGTCTCCATTTGCCACTGTTCGGCCAGTGGATACATTGTGGCTGATGATGTTAACCACGGGATGTGGGGCCGCAGTGGGTCGTCTCTCCCGCCAGTCTGTCTCTATTTGCCACTGTTCGGCCAGTGGATACATTGTGGCTGATGATGTTAACCACGGGATGTGGGGCCGCAGTGGGTCGTCTCTCCCGCCAGTCTGTCTCTATTTGCCACTGTTCGGCCAGTGGATACATTGTGGCTGATGATGTTAACCACGGGATGTGGGGCCGCAGTGGCTCGTCTCCCCCGCCAGTCTGTCTCTATTTGCCACTGTTCGGCCAGTGGATACATTGTGGCTGATGATGTTAACCACGGGATGTGGGGCCGCAGTGGCTCGTCTCTCCCGCCAGTCTGTCTCTATTTGCCACTGTTCGGCCAGTGGATACATTGTGGCTGATGATGTTAACCACGGGATGTGGGGCCGCAGTGGGTCGTCTCTCCCGCCAGTCTGTCTCTATTTGCCACTGTTCGGCCAGTGGATACATTGTGGCTGATGATGTTAACCACGGGATGTGGGGCCGCAGTGGGTCGTCTCTCCCGCCAGTCTGTCTCTATTTGCCACTGTTCGGCCAGTGGATACATTGTGGCTGATGATGTTAACCACGGGATGTGGGGCCGCAGTGGCTCGTCTCCCCGCCAGTCTGTCTCTATTTGCCACTGTTCGGCCAGTGGATACATTGTGGCTGATGATGTTAACCACGGGATGTGGGGCCGCAGTGGCTCGTCTCTCCCGCCAGTCTGTCTCTATTTGCCACTGTTCGGCCAGTGGATACATTGTGGCTGATGATGTTAACCACGGGATGTGGGGCCGCAGTGGGTCGTCTCTCCCGCCAGTCTGTCTCCATTTGCCACTGTTCGGCCAGTGGATACATTGTGGCTGATGATGTTAACCACGGGATGTGGGGCCGCAGTGGGTCGTCTCTCCCGCCAGTCTGTCTCTATTTGCCACTGTTCGGCCAGTGGATACATTGTGGCTGATGATGTTAACCACGGGATGTGGGGCCGCAGTGGGTCGTCTCCCCCGCCAGTCTGTCTCTATTTGCCACTGTTCGGCCAGTGGATACATTGTGGCTGATGATGTTAACCACGGGATGTGGGGCCGCAGTGGCTCGTCTCCCCGGCAGTCTGTCTCTATTTGCCACTGTTCGGCCAGTGGATACATTGTGGCTGATGATGTTAACCACGGGATGTGGGGCCGCAGTGGGTCGTCTCTCCCGCCAGTCTGTCTCTATTTGCCACTGTTCGGCCAGTGGATGCATTGTGGCTGATGATGTTAACCACGGGATGTGGGGCCGCAGTGGCTCGTCTCTCCCGCCAGTCTGTCTCTATTTGCCACTGTTCGGCCAGTGGATACATTGTGGCTGATGATGTTAACCACGGGATGTGGGGCCGTAACCACGGGATGTGGGGCCGCAGTGGGTCGTCTCTCCCGCCAGTCTGTCTCTATTTGCCACTGTTCGGCCAGTGGATACATTGTGGCTGATGATGTTAACCACGGGATGTGGGGCCGCAGTGGGTCGTCTCTCCCGCCAGTCTGTCGCTGCTGTGACTGTGACGTGCTATGGCCGTGGCTAGGACCGCCGTGGCCCTCTTCCCGACCGTGAACGGCGTGGCCTGTCTCGTTCGGTTGTGACCGCCGTGGCCCGTCTCTAGACTGTGACCGCTGTGGCCCGTCTCGTTCGGCTGTGACCGCCGTGGCCCGTCTCGTTCGGCTGGGACCGCCGTGGCCCGTCTCGTTCGGTTGTGACCGCCGTGGCCCGTCTCGTTCGGTTGTGACCGCCTAGGCCCGTCTCGTTCGGTTGTGACCGCCTAGGCCCGTCTCGTTCGGTTGTGACCGCCTAGGCCCGTCTCGTTCGGCTGGGACCGCCGTGGCCCGTCTCGTTCGGTTGTGACCGCCGTGGCCCGTCTCTAGACCGTGACCGCCGTGGCCCGTCTCGTTCGGCTGTGACCGCCGTGGAACTGATGGCATCCCTCCCTCTTCCCCTCCCGTCGACAGATGTGCCGCCCACATTCCAGGAGCAGCGCTGCAACCCGCACAACAATCCGTTCTTCCGGGACCAGATGCTGCAGGTAGGCGCGACCAGCCCCGGCGACATTCTGCCGATACCGGAACACCTAACTCTTGCCGGGAGGGGGAGGGGGGGGGGGGGGGGTCGGGTTCAAAGTGGACACCTGTGTGGGGAGGAGGTCAATGTGAACACCCTGGACCCAATCATTACCATGCTGATGGAAGTTCCATTCTCTCAGCCCAGGGACCCAACCCAGCTGCTCTGCTATCTTCCCATCATAGTTCAAGTTGACATGCCTGTTCTTTTACACAAAACTATATAATTATCTCCGTTGATGCAAACGGATAATCTTATCTATTGTGTGGCTAAAATACCTACACCATTGAACTTAACCCCTCCCCCCCCCCCCCCCCCCCCCCCCCCCACACACACCAGTGAATGACAAATCCCTTGCTCAACCGGCATGGTCACTTGAACTAAGGCGTCAGCACTGCCACATACCGACGTGATGCTCTATATGTGCAGATACTAGTCTTTGGAAGTGTCACTCTCCAAAAAGAAACTCAAAGCCTATTATTGACTATATAGTTTCATTGTCTTTCCTTTTAGAGGAAAATCTGGCAAAAAGTGCCACATTTATACACTTTCCATACTGTTCGTCACGACCTTCCATATTTATAAATATATATTTGTCCCAGCCAGCTCAGTTTAGGTCAAGCAGCACTCCTTTGTCATATACAGGCCTGTGAAAAACGTTGAACTGCTGGGCTAAGAAAGTCTGGTTAATGCAATAATTGCAGGTCTACAATTGCATTGTAATTGGTATTGCACTTACAATGGTTCAACAACATAGGAATATTCACTTCTTTCAGAAACAATTTGATGAACAAAGCAATAAGGTAGTTTTAGTTTTTGCCACTTTTGCCGGTAAAAAAGGTTTAAACCGGCAAGTGGCAAACAAAACTTTTTGCCGGCAAAAAGTCAAACCCTGTCTAGTATGCATAGGAACGTTCAGCTGAATCGGGCAGGTAGCTTCAGAGATAGCAAATAGTGGTCCGCACGTGTGCAGTGAACACGTGCATAGTGACAAAAAGTTCCGCCAAGCGCAAACCTCTTAACAGCCCTTCCTAAGCATGTATGCACATTTTCACCTCGATAGGTCCTGTAGTTTCCGAGCTCTGAAATACGGTGGCGCACGTGCGCACGTGCATATTGGTGTACGCCTCGGCACGTCTAAAGCAGCTAATAGACATGCCCTAACCTACATGCAAAATTGCAGCTCAATAGGTCCAGTAGTTTCGAAGATATAAAAAAGGGATCCGCACGTGCGCACGTGCCATGCAACTTCCGATTCATCATGTGGAATATTCCTAGGATGTCAGTCGGGAGCAGCACACCAAATTTCGCCATAATCGGCCTAGTAGTTTCTGAGATACAACATAGGGGTGTAACCCGACACCCTTATTTCTTACACGTGCTCACGTGCGCTCAAGCATTCAGTTTAAATTAGGCATGGAATATATGGGACATCATTGGCTCTTAGCGTACGCCAAATGTGGTCCAGTTTGATGAAGTGATTTATCATTTGGCGCGATTTTCTCTAAAATCGGTGATTTGACCTGCCCCACTTTTGCGCGTGCCACGCGCTGTGGTGCCACTCCTATCAGAACGCACCATACCAAAAACAAAATTGATGTGATGGTCCTATCCAATGATGAAAACCCGATCTCAATCGGAGCAGTGGTTGCAAAGTTATTAGCTTCCGAAAAGCGTCTGTACGGCCGTGTCGGGCCGGGTCAAATGTAAATTTGTTTAGTAAGTTGACGAGAAACCTCACGGGGGCTTCTCACCCGCTCGGTAATAACATCGCCATAAGCGAAGATCAGTTTATGTCTCCACCTAAATCAACATAATTATTGAGCATGTCTATTGACCTTCATTAGGTAACAAATTGTCACCTAGCTTTGCTTTAGTTATGCATGCTCAAAGAAACGGATTTACGAAATTAAAACCTTGAACAAAAAACGAAATTAAAACCTTAATTCATGGTCAAATCGATTTTAGCGAAAGTAAAACGGAATCGCTTGAAATAGACATTGATTCCGATTCCACAAATTTATAAAAATGATTGATTCCACCTGATTCTGATTCCACCCAGATGCGAACGGAATCGAATCCGATTCCGATTCCAGTCCAAACGGAATCGATTCCGGAATCGGATTCGATTCCACTGGAATCAAGCACAAGTCTGGTGGAGAGGGGTAAATGTGGCCACCTGTGTGGGGAGGGGTGGGGGGGGGGGGGGGGGCACACTGCAGGTGAAAGCGGCTTCCCATCGTTGCACAATACTTGTACATCTAGGGGGCTGTCGTATGAACTTTCAGTATCTGGAAAGGTAGACACTGAGCTCGAATGTTCCCATTTCTTCCTAGTTCGACGTACAACATCTTATCTATTGTGATTAGGATACATTTAAGACTGCTTTCCAGCGTCAGAAAAGTGGTTCTACGATCTAAGTTCTCGAAGAACAAAAATTCGCTAGCGGCAGTACACATTTTTTCAGACGTATACCAGTAATTTTTGCGTAATTTTTGATACGCGTTTCTACACCTATTCTCATATATGCCAAAATGTGCATATATTATGATGTGGAAAGTTTATGAATCGTCAGTCGTATTTTATGTACAGTCGTCTTGGCGTCAGTCGGGGACCGAGACTCCCGGGTCATATGTTTAAAAGGTACCCTGTATCGTTCGTAGTTATGCGTATATGGAAAACTGGGCTCAAGTCTCTGTCTAAAGTACTGCCGTCTTTTGCATAACGTGTTTTTAGTGTCCCAGGGTTAGCCATGGCCCCGATGACGATGGTATCGGTGGCGAGGTTGTAACCTGAATACGCAAAACTTTTTTGGGAGGTTTCAAGAGTTTTTTAAGTACCAGTTTTCTTTCCCTAAATCACTGCAGAAATTTCGGATGTTGGTAATTTGGAGGTTCCGTCTTACGATTTTTGTCTTCAATTTGTGTCGCATCACTGTCACGTTCCGGCCATTGTTCGGAAAGTCAAGTCTCAGTCTATGTTTATGCTCGTCAGCCATTTGCACCCGCAGACTAAAAAGACATTATTTACAGTCAAAGTTTCACGGAACAAAATTTCCAAGTTCAGAAAAATGGAGAAACGGGACACTTTTCTGACACTGCTTGCTGCTTTCACGCAATATGCCCCGCGCCAGTATTGGCGCAAATGCGGGTGCCGCCTCAGCTCAGTTCCTGTATCCGCCTCTGCTCAGTTCCTGTATCCGCCTCTGCTCAGTTCCTGTATCCGCATCTGCTCAGTTCCTGTTTCCGCCTCTGCTCAGTTCCTGTATCCGCCTCTGCTCAGTTCCTGTATCCGCCTCTGCTCAGTTCCTGTATCCGCATCTGCTCAGTTCCTGTATCCGCCTCTGCTCAGTTCCTGTACCCGCCTCTGCTCAGTGCCTGTACCCGCCTCTGCTCAGTTCCTGTATCCGCCTCTGCTCAGTTCCTGTACCCGCCTCTGTTCAGTTCCTGTATCCGCCTCTGCTCAGTTCCTGTATCCACCTCTGCTCAGTTCCTGTATCCGCCTCTGCTACGGTTCCTGTATCCGCCTCTGCTCAGTTCCTGTATCCGCCTCTGCTCAGTTCCTGTATCCGCCTCTGCTCAGTTCCTGTATCCGCCTCTGCTACGGTTCCTGTATCCGCCTCTGCTCAGTTCCTGTATCCGCCTCTGCTCAGTTCCTGTATCCGCCTCTGCTCAGTTCCTGTATCCGCCTCTGCTCAGTTCCTGTATCCGCCTCTGCTCAGTTCCTGTATCCGCCTCTGCTCAGTTCCTGTATCCGCCTCTGCTCAGTTCCTGTATCCGCCTCTGCTCAGTTCCTGTATCCGCCTCTGCTCAGTTCCTGTATCCGCCTCTGCTCAGTTCCTGTATCCGCCTCTGCTCAGTTCCTGTATCCGCCTCTGCTCAGTTCCTGTATCCGCCTCTGCTCAGTTCCTGTATCCGCCTCTGCTCAGTTCCTGTATCCGCCTCTGCTCAGTTCCTGTATCCGCCTCTGCTCAGTTCCTGTATCCGCCTCTGCTCAGTTCCTGTATCCGCCTCTGCTCAGTTCCTGTATCCGCCTCTGCTCAGTTCCTGTATCCGCCTCTGCTCAGTTCCTGTATCCGCCTCTGCTCAGTTCCTGTATCCGCCTCTGCTCAGTTCCTGTATCCGCCTCTGCTCAGTTCCTGTATCCGCCTCTGCTCAGTTCCTGTATCCGCCCCTGCAGCGCAGTATGGCGTACTGCGATGTCGTGACGTTTGCGGCGTCGTGCATGTTTTATGATGATCGCTTCATTGTTTTCAGGCTTACCTATCCGATGTTATCCAGTCGTAACGCAGCGCTTAACTGCGGCTGTTTAGCACGCAAACATCGCCAAGCGATAAGCTGAGACGTAATCGTCTCGGCACGAGATGTTCGTTAATTATGGCATGTTGGCCCGGAAATCGACCCGCTAACAAACATAGTCGTCGTGCCATCATAGACGAGGCTTGGGCTAGCCTTGGGTCTCTGTGACCTCTTCGGCGAAGTGAGGCGATCGGATTAGTACGGACTGATTGGGCGGCATTTTTGTCAGTTCCATTTCCCAGCCGATGGCTACCGAAGAAGGCGAGCGGAATGCGGGCAGCTTACAGCCGAGTGCGTGAACCATTCAGTTGGTAACTTGTTATCGTTCATTCCTCAGGCAATGGAGCAGATGGGCTACCAGCAGCAGCAGCAGCAGCAGGCGTACCAGCACTATCAACAGCAGCAGCAGGCGCAGCAGCTGGGCCAGCTGCCGGCGGTGGGACCGCGGCCGGCGGTGCCACCCTGCTGGCCGTCGGCCGGGGTCGGGCGGCCGCCGGCGCCTCCCCCGCACCTGCTGCGGGCTCACTGGGACGAGCTGCGGCGGCGGCGTCCGGCCGGCCGCGGTCGCCGGCGCGCCTCGCCCTGTCCGAACGTGGACGTGCGCCAGCTGCCGGCAGCGACGGCGGCCGAGCGTGCCACGCCCTCGTTTCTGGAGGACCCGAGCGGCTACCTCGCGCGGCAGACGCAGATGCTCAACGACACCATGCAGGAGGGCCTGAGCCCCGTGCCGGCTCCGGCGGCGGAGGTGCCCCTACCCAGCACTGTACCGCTGCCGGCCCGGGTCGGCAAACACGCGCCTCCGGAGACTCCCTCGGTGACTGAGTGCCCGGCGGCGGCCTCTGCCGGCGCCGCTGCCGTGTCTGCCTGCGGGTCGGCGGACCGGCCGGCCGCCGCCGGGGCGACCCCGGAGCAGTCAGCGCCCTCAGAGCCGGCCGCCAGCGCGGCGTCCGCGTCTGAGATGGTGGCGACGTCTGAGTGCCCGGCCCCGTCCCGGCCCGACCCGGCATCACAGGCAGCCGAGTCGAGTCGGACCGATCCGCCACCGGATCCTGGTGAGACGGGGACGCAGACGGACCGGGAGGCAGAGGCGGCGGCTCTCAGTTCAGCTGGCGGTACACAGCAGCGGCCGGCGGAGGTGACGGCGGCACGGCAGGCCCCGGTGCCGACACTGGCGTCCGCCCCCTGCCCGGCAGCGCCGGCTCAGTACCAGTCTGTGATGGGAGGCGGCGAGGTGCCGCTGGTGCAGTCGCTGCCGGCCGGACAGATCATCCTCCCCTCCGGACAGGTGATCCTGACGCAGCCGTTCCAGCCGATGCTGCAGTACATCAATGCCTTCCCGATGCAGCAGCCGCTGGTGGTGTCGGCCGGCGGAGCCCTGCTGCAGCCGCAGCCGGCCGAGCCGACCGAGCAGGCGCCGCGCGAGCCGGCCGGCCGGCGGCGTAAGCGGCGCCAGACGCCCAGTGTAGCCGTCATGCTGCAGCGCTCCCAGCAGGCCCAGCGGGCGGCGCAGCATCAGCATCAGCATCAGCATCAGCATCAGCATCAGCAGCAGCAGCAGCAGCACGGCGGTGTTCAGACGCTGCTGATGGGCGGTGCTGGCGGTGCTGCTGGCGCCGGGAAGCAGTCGTCAGTGGTGCTGAGCGGCGCTCAGCCAGGCGGCGGCAACTTCCTGCAGCCGGTGCTGCTGCCGGGCGGCGGCGGCCAGCTGTTCTTCCAGAGCGTAGGGGGGCCGCTGCTGACCACCTCCCTCGCCGTCGGCCAGGCCGGCGGACAGCTGCTGCAGGTCGTCTCCGTGATGGGCGACCAGTGCCAGAGCTCGCTGCCGCCCCCGCCCCCGCCCCCGCCCGCGCCGGCGTCCGAGCAGCAGATCCGGATGGCGGCGGACTCGAGCACGTCCGGTCACATGTCGCCGGACGCAGGCAGCGGGGGCGGGGGCGGGGGCGGCTCGCCGGGCCCGCAGGATGAGCCGGTTAGCTCCACCGGAGAGCCGACAGACGAGGCGTCCCGGCCGGCCAAGCGGCCCCGGGAGGAGGCCGAAGGTACGCTGTTCAAGTGCTCACTCTCTCCCGGCCAGCAGCAAATACTGGTCTCTTGCCTGGTCTGTAGCAAATCCTTGGGTGGCTGGGAATATAATTCTGATCAGGGCTGATGGTAATTTAACTATAATTTTACTATATTGTTGGGCAATTCTCTGTGTTCAGCTCTCAAATCTGGTGCGTGACATCTCGGTCATAGTCGAGAGCGTTGTAGTAGCATTGGCAGGGCATGGGGTCTACAGCGGAGGGCAGCCTTTGTATCTCTGCTGGCGGGCAAAATCACTGTTCATTTCCGTCTGTGTGCAATTAGTACGATGCTCTCAGTGAGGCTAGGTTTGTGTGGTGTCGCTCTGGGCTCTGTGGTGCCACGGTCGCGGTGTTGACCAGACCGACCAGCCTGACCGTACACCGCTCGCCAGTCGGCCTCGCCCCTCCCCTCCCCTCGCCTGGCGGGTCAGTCCGCGTCACCCCTCGCCTGGCGGGTCAGTCCGCGTCACCCTTCCCCTCCCTTCGCCTGGCAGGTCAGTCCGCGTCACCCCTCCCCTCGCCTGGCGGGTCAGTCCGCGTCACCCCTCCCCTCGCCTGGCAGGTCAGTCCGCGTCACCCCTCCCCTCCCCTCGCCTGGCGGCCCAGTCCGCGTCACCCTCCCCTCGCCTGGCGGGTCAGTCCGCGTCACCCCTCCCCTCTCCTCCCCTCTCCTCCCCTCCCCTCTCCTCCCCTCTCCTCCCCTCCCCTGGCGGGCCAGTTGGCCTTCCCCTCGCCTGGCGGGCCGGAGCCAAAGCTGACATTCTCCGCCACTCCGACAGATGGCGAGTCCGAGGCGGCCTTCTGTGCCGGCGATCTGGTCTGGGGGTCCCGCCACGGCCTGTGCTCGTGGCCGGGTCAGGTGGTGGAGCGGACGGACGTCCAGGCAAGTGTCCGCTCCGGGCATTTACTGTCCCGGAACATACCCCAACAGAGTATGTGTCCCATTCAGACTTGTCAACGATTCAATGTGAATCGACTACTTTTGATTGAATCATTCTTATTTCAAATGAATGACTCATGAATCGATTCACCTCATGCACAAACCTGTTGTGAGTCACTGATTGAATCATTCATACAGAGAAAATAGGCTGATTGAATCGTTCATTGTCCGCCCCTGTAGCTCAGTGGGAGAGCGCTGGACTTCTGACCTATCCCGGTAGTGGCAGCCCGGGTTCGAGTCGCTTCGGCGCTCGCTATTTGCTCCTGACTGGGATGGCCTGCGGCCGGTGGCAGCGGTCGCACTCAAGGCCAGGTGACGTCAGTGAACGGGGCGGACCGTGTCCATGTATGTCGGGCACGTAAAACTTTCGTCTCTAAATTCTGCCGGCCAACAGGAATTGCGCGATCGGGTGGTGAGGTTAGGACCTGCGCAACAAGCTCTGCTTAGCGTGGGTCCTGACCTCGGAAATCCATCCATACAAAAACGTTCGGACTAAAATTATTATTTTTTAAAAAAATGCTCAAAGAATCATTCTTTTTTGGTCAAACAGCATAAACTGTCCACAAAATATGTCAGCGGCCCAGCATTCATCTGTGCCCTGTGGACAAACCAGGCACTTAATGTCCAATTATATGAGCTCTGTGTCCTGAGCTGTAGCCTGTAATTCATCTATGCGTAAAGAAAGCGAGGCTTTGTGTCCAACTCCAGTGGGCACAAAGCCACTGTTCAATCAGCCCCAACTAGGTGAATACCTTGGAACTAGTAGGGTTAGGGGTAGGTACCTACATACTTAGAAAAGGTAACTAACTCATACTTTGGTTCATAAACCACACAGTACACGCACACCTTTTTCACACGAAAAATTATCAAAAGGTACCCACCTTTTCCTAATTTCTAGGCTATACCATATCAAAAACTAAATCATAAACAAACATTTGCATGACCTCCGCATGTCCCAAATATCACTGTCCGGCGCCGCTCTATTCCACATCATGCTTTAGAAAAAATAATACCTAATGCAAAATCAAAATAAATGTTCTATTCGCTTAAAAAAGTGAAACGTAAAGTCATTAATGCTTTTGGAACTTGGAATTTGCAATTATAATCAATATTATAAATATCATTTTATAATCAAAATAAACAACACGCGTGTCCAATTGGCTCACATTCACATTCGGAAACACATTTGCGGACTATTTGGATTGGCTTAAAAATTGGTACACATATAGATTACGACCTAGTGATCATTCTGGTAAAATCTTAGAGTCGCACATTCAAAATCAAAGGATTTAGAGCAGGTCATATGTTTAAGGTCAAACAGCAGACTATTCTGATGTGCATGACAATTGGCACACAGGTAGAGCATGACCTCCATATCATGCTCATAAAATCTTAGAGTCGCACATTCAAAATCAAAGGAGTTAGACAAAGGAGTCGACACTTCCCTTTAATGTTGAGTGATTGAATCAAGATTGAATCATTCATTATGGTAATGTTGAGCGATTGAATCATGATTGAATCATTCATTATGGTAATGTTGAGTGATTGAATCATGATTGAATCATTAATTATGGTCCGTGAATCACTGTGAATCGACTCATGACAAATATGAATAATTGACAAGTCTGGTCACATTACTCCACCGGGTCGATCGAAACGATTCATTAAAATAACGAGAAATATGTAAACCCCTCAATAGCCTGAACAGGTCGAAGTGCCTAATCAACAAAATGTCATATTTCAAATGTCTCTATAGCACGAGGATGTTTTGTGCGACACATGAGGTGAAGCAGGTTTGTATCACTGCTTCATATATTGCCAACCCGTCCGTCTCTTCAATGGGGTGCGGCACTTTTCCATGCAGTCCTGTCGCGGTCAGCCTGTCGTCACGACTGACTTGTGTTTGTTTCCGGTGCAGACCTGTGAGCCGTCTCAGGTCGGGGTCAGCCTGTCGTCCCGACTGACTCGTGTTTGTTTCCGGTGCAGACCTGTGAGCCGTCTCAGGTCTGGGTGCAGTGGTTCGGGGACCATACCATGTCGCTCGAGTCGGTCGATCTCCTGAGGAAGTTCCACGACCACGGCACCAGCAAGCGGAACAAGTGAGTGCTGCTGTAGCTGCCATCCGTGTGTGGTTAGAATGGGCGCCATATATCCGCTGCTGTTGTGGCGCCCATACCCCCCTTATAGTTAGATTGGGAAGTTTGATACAAATGTCTGGGTTTGGAAGGGACGTGACGCTTATGTTCCACTATCAGAGTCCACCAAACATAATCATTAATAACACTCATGCCGGTAACATTTTTGTATTGACAACGGTCCTCTTTTCGGCACAGGTCACAATCTTTAACACGCAAATCTATATTCCATCTATTCAGCCTAGGCACGCAGTTTTAACACATTTAGTGAAATTGATTTCGTACTGTTAAATAGGTATTCTCTTTTGTCAGATCTGCGGCGGAGAACAGCAGCTTCGAAGAGGCTCTGAAAGAGGCGCTGACGGCGGTGGAGCGTCAGCGAAAATAGCAGTTGGTGATTGTGTCAACAGGTGGCAGCTAATACCGAGTGCAGTCGTACAAACCCGAGTCCCACGTGGCGAGACTCTCTAGTCGTAGGGATCTGATCAAAGAGCACCAGTATCAATGTTGGCGTGTTGTTTTCCATGCTCTCAAAGAGTTCAAATTGTTTATTTTTACTCGTATTTTTACATGACATGGAAGGATTGGGACCTGTGAGGTACGGCCAGATAGTCGGCCTGGTTTTAGAGACGTATCTACTCCGTGGCGTTTTATCTGCTGGTTCTTTGTGACACTTTATCTACTTCTTCCGTTTCGATCTAACATGTTTCGTAACTACTCGGGTCCGGGTACTGGATCTGTTAGGTTTTGGTTCGCAGTCTGCCTCTTCCGACGTATGTTAGGCGATGTACTCTCTCTCTCTCTCTCTCTCTCTCTCTCTCTCTCTCTCTCTCTCTCTCTCTCTCTCTCTCTCTCTCTCTCTCTCTCTCTCTCTCTCTCTCTCTCTCTCTCTCTCTCTCTCTCTCTCTCTCTCTCTCTCTCTCTCTCTCTCTCTCTCTCTCTCTCTCTCTCTCTCTCTCGCGCTCTCGCTCTCGCTCTCGCTCTCGCTCTCGCTCTCGCCTCTCGCTCTCGCTCTCGCTCTCGCTCTCGCTCTCGCTCTCGCTCTCGCTCTCGCTCTCGCTCTCGCTCTCTCTCGCGCCAGTCATCTCCCGCCTTACGTCACTCCGTAGTGTTCAGTTGCTGGCTTCTCATCAGCCACCGTTAGATGCACCAAAGAGTCAGACTACGCAATTGGCCGAGGCCAGTCGGCCGGCCGTGTGCAGCTCCCGCACGGTTTGTGCCTCGCCAGTGGGCCGTCTCCCACACTCAAGTGGCCTTAGAGGTTGTTGTGGCCTTCGTGCTCCTGCAGCGGCGCGGTGGGAGGGGCAGTGCCCGTCCCGGAACCTGCCGTCCAGCCAGGGCCTACCTGGTATATGTTATATGTAGTAGGTGACTGCACGCTTCGCACTAACTCCAGTCGGCAGACAATACATTGGATGCCCGAGGTGGTGTTTCTAGTCGTGTCGTGACATCTACGTCGGCTTGCCTCGTGGTGTCGCTGACCTCACAGATGGCAGCACCAGTCGGTCCGACCGTCTGCACAACCGCTTCGTGGCCATATCTTGAAATTGTCACGATTTGTGGGATGAAGCTACAAGTCAGTCAAAGAATGGTCACGATAGATCAATCCATTTGACAACAGATAACGACAACCGTTGCCCGGGAATTTTTCGTCTGCCGCAGCAACTTCGATAAGCCACGAGGCCGAACCGTGACGAACCATGAACTATTGTAACTGCAGGCATATCACCCAATTTTCAGCTCCCCTTGCGTGACCAAAACCCCTGTCGCCGCGACGCCGCGGTTTGCCGCTGCTAACAGCAACAGCGGCAAATATATTAAATTAGGGCAATTTTTGTGAATGTTTGTCAACAATCCAAGAATGTATTGACACTGGCGAAATGTTTCAATTGCATTGAATCGCCTTCCGCTATTGAGCACGCTATTGAATCCTGTCAAACGACTAAATGCTATGAATATTTTCATCCGAACAGACAAGACAAGAATTACCCACGTGTGTACTTGCAGCCTGCAGTTCCCAACCACTTCTTATTTTCAGATTTTTTGTTTTGGTTAGCGACAAACGTGCCGCTGTGCTTCATTTCAAACACTCAAACCCGTTCAAAAATTCGACATCAGCTAGGATTCAATAGTTAGGTCACCTGCAATAAAACTACGCTATTTTCAGAGCTATTGATGCTAATCGAGACCAGCACGGTCCCCAGATATTGAACTAGAGGCCGGCAATACGATCGGGGCATTGCATTGGGGTCAAAATCGTATGATAATTCCGTAATTTGGCCCCAGCCGGCCAGGCCGCCGCTGATTGGCCGTTGCGGTGACCTCAAACTGTGACGTCACCGCAAGCCGTCATTGGCTTGCGGTGACCACAACGGATCATTGGCGGTCATTGGCATTGGCGCCGATCCCCCCCTCGGGATCGGCGACCACAACGGATTTTGAGCCGTTGTGCCTGTATCGCGCACGTGAACTGCGAGTATCAAGTCCGTCACCAACCGTGTGACCCGAGGCGAAAAAGGAAAAAATGATGGCGCCCACTTTTTGGCACTTTGCACGTGCCATCGATTGACCGAAAAATGGTACCATCATTCTGTCCCCCGTTTTGCCGCATCGAACGGTGCCACCCGCGTCGAAATCGGCCCGGCCGCTTGGGCTCCACGGGCCAATATGCTCCGTCGGACATACACACACACACAAACAAACTCCTCGCACTTTCCGAGCGACGGCCCGGTGGAAATCTTCGAACTCAGAAAAACATGTAAACATGTTTCTTTTCTTTCTACGATTTTGAACTCCGTCAAACGTCCGTCTACCCGTATTAGGCATTTATTATGCGTACATTGAACGTGACATGGACAATGTGCATCGCTCTCCGTCTATCACTTCTGGTACGGATGAGAATCGGTCCCCAGAGCAACCGAGCACGGTACTCACACTCACATATACACACACACAGCGTCACAAACTGCCTCACAGTCGACTGGTACGGGGGCACACGTTCCTGTACATCGTGCAGTGCTTGACAGATATAGGCCGATTTGAAATCGGCGCTTATTTTTCGGACCGGCCCAGAAACTCAACTTGAGAATCAAACTGGGAACAGGCGGCGGAGTGAGGTATAAGGGCGTTCCAGCGCGCCCTCAACCGAAAGAGAGGCCCTCATCCCGCCGGTTGAGGCGCGGTGGAGCGGAGCACGGGAACGGACGGTGGAGATTTCCAATGTAAACAGCACGGACAGCGCGCCACTAATGCGCGACTGTACGCCAGAACTGTCGTCACGTAACGTTAACTTTCCTCCACCAGCCTCAACCGCTCGCCGAGCGGTGGAGGTTTTGCTCAACCGGTTGAGGTTGGTGGAGGCTCAACCGATTTTAGTTGAGGCGCGGGAATGACCGGTGGAGAATATAAAGCATCAACCTAATCCGGTTGAGGGCGCTTGAACAGCCCCATATAATACCATGTTTTCATAAGCAGTGTATTTGCTCTAGCATTCGTCCTTAGCGCTAAGCTTGTTCCCTAGTAAACGTCATCCAAGCGAACACACGCGGTAAATGATAAAATAACAGCAATATTAGAATAGCTCAAGCCTGTAACGGTTCGTCGACGAAGCACGAAAGACAACCCACAGAGAACGCGTAACACACACACAGCTCTATTGAAGAACAGCGGCCGGCTGGCAGCTACTTGCCGCTGCTAGCTGCCCTCCACTGGGCTATCTTGGGCTTCATGTGATCCTGGTACATCTGATAGCACACACCCACCGTCAGACAGCTGACCACGAAACCCTGAGCGCCGACCCGCATGTGGATCAAGTACACCGACAACTTCACGTCCTTGGGCTTGTGCCTCAAGTGGTACAGGTTGTAGCCAACCACGCCCACCAGACCTGCCAGACCTGTAACAGAGGCAGAGACATGACAGTGTGAACATTGTCATAATATGCAGGATAGACACTGTCATGGCGATGTAAAATGCCAGGTCTGTAACAATCTTTATCTTAATCACTCTAAATCAAAAGATGCACCACTCTACGGGAAACAACCTAATATTTAGCTACTTGACATTAGGTCATAAGATCATACCATCTTGCAGGAAGGAGCTCTTCTTTTGGTGCTTTCCAGAAATAATTGTTCATATTGTCATATTGCACAAACCAGATTATATGTTTATTGTCTTTGATGATGATGATGACTGGAGCTTAACGCTATTAGTGGCGAGGGGGGCAGATTCTGCCCACCCTCAGGTTTTTCGCAGATATCTCCCGAACGGCTGAGAGCAGAGTGCAGACCCATGCAATTTTGGGACTTTTCCTAGAATTGAATTGCACATATGGAGTCAAAATTTTGAGTTCCCAACCTTAAGAGGCAACTCCAGGGCCTGTTTTTTTCGGTGACATTTTGTGATAATACGGAGATGCGAACTTCACGGCTTCTTCCTAACAGACTGGTTATTGATTCAACTTTTTTGGAACGACTCAATCATGATTCATTTTGGAATCTGAATGATTCAATCACCGTTCGATTCACGGATACAATTTTGAGAATTGATTC
>JAXIVJ010005053.1:0-5000 GCA_036785665.1 Chirona hameri
TGATGGGCCCACAGTCAACCTGAGCGGTCCTCGGTCGGCTTGAGAGAACCTCGATCGGCCTGAAAGAGAACTCGGTCGGCTTGAGCGGGCCCCCTGTCGACCTGAGGGGCCCTCGTGCGGCACGATGGGCCTTTAGATGATTTAAAGGCCTGATAGAACCCTTGCCATGCCTGAGCGGGTCCCAGGCTGGTCTGAGAGGGCTATTGTCGAGGCCTGAGAGAGCCTTGCACATCCGGCGGTCATTGGCCGGAGGGGCGCCGTTACTGGCCGGAAGGGTGCCGCCATTGGCTCTAGAGGGGCACCGTCATTGGCCGAAGGAGCACTGTAACTGGCCCATGGGGCGTCGTCACTGGCCGCAAGAGTGGCCGTCACTGGCCGGAGGAGTGCCATCACTGGCCAGATGGGCGCCGTCACTAGCCGAAGTGGCGCTGTCACTGGCTAGAGGGGCGCCGTCATTAGCCGGAGGGGTGCCGTCACTGGCCAGATGGGCGCCGTCATTAGACGGAGGGGCGCCCTCACTGAACAGCGTGGTGTGTCATTGGCTGGATGGGCGCAGTCACTGGCCGGAGGGTCGCCGTCATTTGCCGGTGGGGCGCCGTCACTGGCCGGAGGGGCGCCGTCATTGGCTGGGGGGGGGGGGAGGGGTGCAGTCACTGGCCGTAGGGGCGACGTCATTTGCCGTGGGGCGCCATCACTAGCCGGAGAGGGGCCGTCACTGGTCAGAGGGGTGCCGTCACTAACCAGAGGGGCGCCATCACTGGCCAGAGGGGCGCCGTCATTAGCCGGAGGGGCGCCGAAACTGGCCGGAGGGGCGCCGTCTATGACAGGGGGTTCCGACACTGGCCGCAAAAGCACCGTCGCTGGCTGGAGAGGCGTGTCCTCACTGGCCGGAGGGGCGCCGTCACCTGGCCATAGGGCGGCACATTGCTAGGTAGCGAGCATCTGACCTGAGTGCGGTGCCCCGCCAGAACGCAGTACGTGACCTGAGGACGGAACCTGGCCTGAGGGCGGCACCTGGCTTGAGAGCGGCACTGGCTTGAAGGTGGCAGGCACCTGACCAGGGGGCGGCATCTGGCCTGAGGGCGGCACATGACCAGAAGGCGGCACATGACCTGAGAGCGGTACATGACCTGAAGGCGGCACCTGGCCAGGGGCGGCACCTAGCCTGAGGGCGGCTCCTGATCTGAGTCATAGGCGTACATAAGGGAGGGGAGGAGGGGGGGGGGGGGGGGGGGGGGGGGAGGGGGGGGCAAACGGGGCAATTTTCCTTCCCCCCGCTTGAAGGTCTGTACGTGGCCCCCTTTGGTAAAAAATGAATTATTTTTTTGATTTTTTTAAAGAGAAAAATCGTAAAAATATGCCCTTTTAAAAATATAGTGGGCCAAATCCGGTGAATTCTTTTTGATGGGGTACTTATGCCCCCCCTGAGCAAAAATTGCCCCCTCCTGGAGTTAAATCCTGGGTACGCCGCTGATCTGAGTGCAGCAAATGGCAGATATCGAACCCCGTAAGCATGTCTATTTCCGCGACTTCGGCGGGGAAATTGATCTGCTTACGAGGCCCTTCGCGCCTTCGGCGCGGAATCCGAATTCATAATTGATGGGGCTCCCATTCCCACCCGTTTCAGCATATTTCACTTTTTGTGATGCTAAAAAATAATATGGTCTGTCCCAAACCCGTTCCAATTTCCAAAAATGGCCCCATTCCCACCCATTTCCATCCCGTTCAATCAGTGGCGTACCCAGGATTTCCTCCAGGAGGGGCAATTTTTGCTCAGGGGGGCATAACGTACACCCACTAAAAAAAAATACCGGATTTGGCCCACTATATTTTTAGCCCTCGCCCTACGGGAGCTTTTTTCACCTTCGCCCTGCGGGGAGGGGGTCCTAAAAAGACCCCCCTGTTAACTTCCAAACCCAAGCGACATAGAGCAACGCGGTAAGAACCAACATGTTGCCTGCCATGTTTGGAATCTAACGGTATGCAATTTTTAGGTTTCGGGTCAACGAGTGACCTTCCATATCAAGTGAATGACCCTCGATCGACCACGTCCAGAACAGCGATTTTGCTCTGTAAGAAAACGTCAACATGAGAAAATTGATAAATGTAAATAAAAAGGCATGTTCCTAGACCAGTTTTGTGTCAGAAATAGAGAAAAGGTAATTATTTATTCGTATCTGGTAACAAAAAAAAAAGTCAAAAAAGTTATTAAAAAATGACGGCATGAATATCTTACACTTTTCTTACACAAGGGAGCCACCACTCAGTCAACAATAGAGATATTTCTTTGAAATTTGGTTTGAGTATTGCCCATACTCAGTTCTCTCGCATATATTCCGGTTTTTTAACATCTTTGAAAATTTTGATTTTGTGGTGATTAAAAAAAAAACAGTTTTTGTTCATTTTGGGAGTCAAAAACCCAAATTTGCGAAATCCGAGATAGCCATTTTTAAAGAAAATTACATTTTATATATATTTGCTTTAATTTCGTTTGCAATTTGCTTCAAAACTCTGTTCTATACGATTTTTCAAACATTTATCGTTTTTCCACCAACATGACGTCATCAAAACATCATTATTTCCCAAATTTCTCAACGATTTTTTTTTGTGCAGCATACGTATAATTGTTGTATACTTCGCTACTGAAAATATCAGCCAGATGCGCCTCATGTCGAAAAAGTTATGCAAGAAAGACCTCAGGGGGTTCGTTTTAGGACCCCCGTAGGGCGAGGGTTAAAAGGGCATATTTTCACCATTTTTCTCTTTAAAAAAATAAAAAAATCATTCATTTTTTTCGACCAAAGGGGGCACGTAACAGGCCTTCAGGGGGGGGGGGGGCAATTGCCCCGTTTGCCCCCCCCCCCCCCCCCTGTGTACGCCTATGCGTTCAATGGGTTCCATGATAATTCCCATTCCATGAAGGGCTCTAGAGTGGACCCTGGGGCTAGCAAAATTAGGTACCGCCAAAGAGAGACTGCCAGACACTTAATTCATTCATTTTCCCATTTTCCAAATTTGTATAAGCAGTTGTGTATTTTGTGTCATGCCGCGAAGCGACGCGAAATTTGCAGGTTTTGCACTGTGGATAGCTGGATTTTGACTGCTGCAAAGGCAATTTTTACAACTGTACATCGACCGTTTGGGGGGATCATAGTTTCAGGACCTTTGCGGGGGGCATGGCCTCTTTGCCCCCCCCCCCTGGATCCGCTCCTGAACCACAAACACACTCAGACACTCACACACTCTACAGCGCAGATAAAACATGATATTTAACAACACCAACCAATGGTCCTCGCCACGGTATCAACATAAATAGGGGGACAAATTCAAGTGCACGTGGTGGCACATGGGACCGTATAACGGATGGCTGAAATTACTGGGGGTCAATGTCCCTGGTGTCACCAGTGGTGGGGCGACGCCCCTGGCATTGGTATCACGAATCCCACCTTTCCGAGCGTTGTATATCTGGTAAGAAGTGGACCGTGTCCGTTTGCCTGTATCAGCGGTCCGTCTGAAGCTGTGGGCCGCACTGCACCTCTCTCGACGTACCGCGTCTGCGCCACAGCGGTAGTGCGGCTGTGTTCGGGAGCGAGTTCGCGATCCTGCTGTTAGTGACCTTGGGAGGCAGGGGCTGCTAGTGACCTTGGGAGGCAGGGGCGGGGCGACGCCGGCGGGCGGTCGGCGGCGGCGCGGCGCGCCAGCGGGCCTCATGGCCAGCACGTTGACATTGGACAATGACCGGCGATACTGGCGGCAACGCGACATGACGCGTGCCGGGCCTCTCGGGTGGCCGGCCGGGGCCGGCCGGCCGCCACGGCCCGGTCCCGTTCGTTGCATCAGGCCAGAGCGGCTGCAGTCGCCTATCGTTACTAGGGGCGCGGCGTCCACCGCTGCTGGCGCTCAGGTCACTACCCTTCTTTTTTCAGCCACTTTTTGCTTTCCAGCGACGAATCGGGTATATGTGATTGCTTCAGTGGACGAGGACGGGCTCGCAGCAGGCACGTAGCCAAGGGGAGGGCCCTTTTTGGCGCGCGAGGGCCCTTTTCGGCGCGCTGCGCTCGCCGAAAAGGGCCGACGAGACCGCGCGAAGCGCGGTATCATAGGCTCTTTACTACACGAAGCGTGGTCTTTAGAGAGTTTAGAGGACTTCAGAGGCCCTTTAGGGCCACCCAGGGGCCCTCTGAAAGACCAGAGGGCCCCTTGGACCGTTCAAAAGAGCCCTGTGCATGTCAAAGGGACCCCTGGCCAGACCGAAAGGGCCCCTAAGCGGGTCAGAGGGCCCCCCTGAGCACGTCGAATGGGCCCCCTGAACACGTCGATTGGGCCCCCTAGCCAGCACAGAGGGGCCCCTGGGCAGGTTAAGAGGCCCCTGAGCATGTCGACAGGGCGACAAAGCGGCCAAGCGCAGTCCTTTGTCAGGTCATAAGGGCCCCTGAGCAGGTTGGAGGGCCCCTGGACAGACCAGAGGGCCCCCTGGGAAGTTAAGAGGGCCCCTGTGCAGGTCAGATGGGCCCTGACCACACCGAAAGGGCCCTAAGTGGGTCAGAAGGGCCCCTGAACATGCCGAATGAGCCCCTAGCCAGCACGGAGGGCCCCAGGGCAGGTCGGAGGGCCCTCGGAGCATGTCAAAAGGCGACAAAAGCAGCCAGCGCAGTCCCTTGCTAAGTCGGAAGGGCCCCTTAGAAGGTTAAAGGGCCCCTGGAGAGACCAGAGGGCCCCTGGAAAGTTAGAAGGGCCCCTGCGCAGATCGGAGGGGCCCCTGACCAGACCGAAAGGACCCCTGGGCGGGTAAAAAAAGGGCCCCTGAACATGCCGGAGTGGCCCCTGGCCAGCACGGAGGGGCTCCAGGGCAGGTCGGAGGGCCCTTGAGCATGTCGGCAGGGCGACAAAGCAGCCAGCGCAGGCCGACCAGAAGAGTCGCTGGGCCGATCGGAGGATCGGAGTTCGGAGGGGCCCCTGAGCAGGGGCGGCTGATTGCGGGGGCAGGGTACCCCAAAATT
>JAXIVJ010005053.1:7500-12500 GCA_036785665.1 Chirona hameri
CCAAAACACCATGTTACGGCGGACATTGGGGTTCCAAAAGAAGAAGCACGTTTATCACTTTTTCTTTTCGCAAGATTTTAATACAAAGGTGATGCTTTTGCTACATCTACTGCGCATCTTTGGAGGGTAGTTTTTAGTTTTGCACCGTAAACCAAACCAAGCCAGGTTTAGGCTATCAAATTATACGTGTAAAATAACTCACAAAACATGTGTCGCATGACTTTCGTAGACCTTTTGCCAATAGTTTTATTTTCGAACCTGCCCTTGACGGCTTGTCCTTTGCTTACAATCTCAATGTCCCTTTTGCGGAAGATGTATTATGCCTCTGAGAGCACTTTGTGCCATAATAGTCGCAATATAAGGCTTTAAATGGAAAGTATAGCAAATCAACCCAAATACTTCGATTTTGACATTTCACCTGACCGTGACCTGACATGTGACCTTATTTTGAACATTTCACATATGTTGTACGTGCGTCTCATTGAAAGATTTCGATTGTTCCCTTGCGCGTCTCGATGCGGTTATTGGCTCGGAAGATAACGAGGTGGCAGTATATGCCACCCTCCCCCAGTTCGGCTGAATACCCCCCAGCGCGGCGGGGCGCGGGACCCTTTTGAAAGTCTGGTGGCATGCTCGGAAGGTCCGATTGCGGATCTACGTATACGTAGGTTGACATGATTCACAAGATTTACATTATTTTTTATTCTCCGTGCTAACTACATGAAGCCCGGAGAAGCAAAAATAAATATATATTGTCGCAACATCGGGAAACTAAGTTGCATACGTGGATAAACAAGGAGCAAAATCTTGTTCGACAGTTGAGTCGTTCTTATTGGGTCGCGCCAATCCAAGGGGATTATAAAACGTTTTCAGCGTCGGTCACCAATTTCACAATTTAACATTTGGTCTCAAGATCAAATCGAACCTCCTGTTTCCCAGCATCAGGTCCATTTTGACCTTACAGGTCTCCTTCAATGTCAAATTCAATGTAAAACGACGGGGGACGCCGTAGCGCCCAAAGTTTGCGTCCGATTGCAACATAAATGGTCTCAAACGATGCCCCGTGCCCATTTCCAGGATGACAAGTATTCTTAGAGTAAATTTGTTCCCCCGTGACCTTCAAGGTCAAAGGACGGGGAACGCTGTAGCGCTCAACTTTGGGCGCTAACTTGAAGGTCACGGGGCACAACTCTAAGAATGCTTGTCATTCTGGAAATGGAAAGGACGGGGAAAACATCCCGTCCTTTTACCCTGAATTTGACATTAAAGGTCACGGGGCTTGACCTTGAAGGTCACTGGGCACAACTATGAACATTCTTGTCATCTTGGAACTGGGCACAAGGAATCGTTTGAGACCAATTTGTTGCGATCGGACAGTAACTTTGGGCGCTACAGCGTTTCCCGTCGTTTGACCTTGAATTTGATCAAAGGCAGTAAGGTCAAAATGTACCCGATATTTTAAAGCAAGAAGTTCGTTTTGACGTTAGTCTTTAGGACCAAATCGCGTAAAAATCGGTGAACGACGCTAAAAACGTTTCTGTGGAGCTGTGGACATCATGGACATTGGACATTCATCCAAGCTATTTTTAGGCGCCCGGAGTGTGAAAGGTACAATACGTCAGCACCTTCAACGCCTCGCCAGGCATATTTAAAAAAAGTGTCACGGTTATTTCATGGGGGTTCAAGCTTCTTCGTAGGCGCCATCCAGGACGCTATCGGGAGTGGGGGGATGGGGGCAAAAGCTAGATTGGGGCAAAAGCTAGATTCGAAAGTAGTCGCGTAAGGATAAGCTCGCATTGGAGATGTGCCAACCGGCGGCCGGCCGTTCCCTTGCTAGCACTAGCTGCAAGCTGATTGGCTGATGGTATAGCCTCTGCCCGGGCTAGAACCAGTACAACATTCTTTCGCCAGCACCGCATTCCTTCGCCAAAAAATTACAAACCTTCGGCTGGAGAGTCTTCTCAGTCAAGAAAACTTGCAGATAGGGGTTTCCCAACACGGGCTACAAAACTGCTATCTCAGTTTAAAACTAATGTTGAAGGTGAACTGTTTCCTTTAAACTACACTGCCTCACACAATATTATCGTGCTCTTGCAACGAACTCTGCCTCATAGGTCTCATATTTATTCAGGGGCGGCGCCACGGATTTTTGTCAGGGGGACAACTCGAAATTTAGGGGGCCTCCATTTGGAGGGGCCTCCATGTAAAAAGGGGCCTTTGACCTCCATAGGGCTCCTCTCACCTTCCCTCTGGCTTCCAGAAGGCCGCTTATGGACTTCAGGGGCACCTCTGACCTCCATAGGACTCCTCTGGCCTACAGGGGACCAGGGGGCGTAGACAGGATTTCTCCCAGGGGAGGGGGGGGGGCGGTGGGATCAGAAGGACCCTCGTAGCCAAGGAGGGCCACATAATTTGAAAATACGCGATAGTCATTTCAATATAATGTTATTTCCTATCTTTCGGTTTTTTAATTTGCAATTTGCTTCCAAACTAGATTGTCTACGATTTTTCAAACATTTGTTGTTTTTTTCCCACCAAAAATGGCATGACAGGACGTGATTACAACCTCATTATCTCCCAAAGTACTCTAACGATTTTCATTGAAATGTTGTGATAAGACGAAGAATGGATACAGCATAAGGTACTGAAAGGTTGACGTCGATATCTATAATTGTTTTCAAGTTATTGAGAAAATCAGGGAGGGGGGGGGGGCAGATTTACAGAAAGCTTTGGATACCGTTTGCTTATACATTTTCCTGAAAAAATACACCACATTGTGATACGAGGGGCTTTTACAACACGATAGAGTCACATCTTAACACGCGCCCTGGAGGACCTCTGATAATTACACGCCGGGGGGGCGGATTCCGCCCCCCTAAGATCTCGAAAACAACGCAACGTAGCGACAAGCGGTAAACGGCGTTCGATAGCTCGAAACAAGCTCTATGGAAGATGTACCTGTCTTTTTTAGGTCAACTCAATATTGAGGTCACCAGAGGTCATCAAAGGTCAGATTTTCCGGTTTTAGGACTTCGCTCGAGAAACCCCCGAATAAATCGGGAACTATGATAGCTAGGAACAAACGAAAAAAAAGCAATCGAAAGCTCTTTAAATATTTAATCGCCATTAGTGTCCTCAAATTTGAGCTCAGGTCAATATTTTAGGCTCCAGAGATTATCAAATGCAAAAAAAAAATGTTCTTGGCAAAACAGTTTTGCGAGAATAACTTTCTACCTAATGAAGATAAGGCACTATGTGTTACGCCATCGTGTTTGTCTCGTCAAGGCGCTTCTAATTCAAAATCGTAGAAGAATAAAGATTTCCACTGGGGGTCGCTCCAGAAAGTATGGGCCAACGTGTTTGTCCGGATCTGTGTCCAAACGAGATCTTTGGCCACCTCTGCAGGTCGACGCTGCGGTTATTGGTTCGGAAGATAACCAGGGGAAGGGGGGGGGGGCGAAAAACGCCACCACAGCCAATGGTGTTCGGCTGAGACCCCAGTCAATGCATGCCGGGTTAATACTTGTACATTGTCAAAGCCTTGTACTCCTCTCAGACGTTACTAGCATACACTGAAAAAAGAGAACTTTGACTGGTCTTCCTTCGAGAGCCTCACCGGCGCTCGACCGGCAGACCACCTCTACCACCACAGGACCCTCTAAAGGATAGCAAAGGCCCTCTACAGATCGGCAGGGGCCTCTAAAGGCCGGCAGATGACCATCTGTAGATGGGCAGGGCCCTCTAAAGGTCGACAGACACGGAGAGAGGCTGGATCCGCCAGTGGCCCCCCTTGACGTTTTTGGAGATGACGCCCCCCTTGAGCGATGGCGCCCCTGATCGCCGAGTTGCCACCCCAGTCAAAATCCCTTAAAATATGCCCTGCCGATAGAGGGTCCTCTACAGATCGGCAGAGCCCTCTTAAGGTCAACAGAGGGCACTCTACAGGTTGGCTGGGACACTGCAGATCGACAGGGTCCCTAAAGGCTGGAAGAGGCCCTCTACAGGTCGCCAGGGCCCTCTAAATACCGACAGAGTCCCTCTGCAGATTGGCAGGGCGATCTACAGATCAGCAGGGCCATCTGAAGGCCGGCAGGGCCATCTAAAGGCCGGTAAGGCCCTCTAAAGGCCGAAAGGGCCCTATACAGGCCGGACGGAAGGGCCCTCTAAAGGCCGGAAGGTCCCTCTAAAGGCCGCCAGGGCCCTCTAAAAGCCGGCAGGGCCATCTCAAGGCCGGCAGAGAACCCTCTATAGATTGGATGGGGCACTCTTCAGATCGACAAGGACCCTAAAGGCTGGAAGAGGGCCCTCTACAGATTGACAGGGCCCTCTCAATGCCGGCAGAGGTCCTCTGCAGATTGGCAGGGCCCTTTAAAAGCTGGTAGGGGCCCTCTCCACACTGTCTGGGCCCTTTTGTACGTATTTACATATACATGGCTTTAACAGACAAGCAAGTGCTGTTATTTATTCCTGTTACGATTTGTTTAGGTTGGTGGACGGTTTTTATGCGGCGTAAGGCGTTTCGCGGGCGCCTGACACCATCCAAAGCACTGGGGCCTTCGGCCCCAGGGGACCTTCGCTCGGTCGCCAGAGGAGTCTGCCTGGCCTCCAGGGGGGGGGGGGGGGGGGGCATGGCCCCTTGTCACGGGGATCGTCACTTGATCGTCACGGGGAGCCGTCGATCAACGCATCTGCCCGGGCTTCACCTGTCATAGTAAGGCCGCTGGCCCTTGACCTCCAGAGAAAAGCGGGACCCCTGGCCCTTGACCTCCAGAGGGCCTCTCTGGCTTCCAGAGGGCTCCTCTGGCCTTCGGTGGGTTTTCTGACCTCCAAAGGACCCCCTCTGACCCACAGGGGCCCACCTCTGACCTCCCCTCTGACTTCCAGATGGCCTCCTCTGGCCTTTAAAGACCCCTCTGACCTCCATAGGACCCCCTCTGGCTTCCAAGGGCACCTGTGACCTCCGCGATAGGGCCTGCGAGATGGGGCCTCTTTGAAACATG
>JAXIVJ010005053.1:17500-77181 GCA_036785665.1 Chirona hameri
TGGCACCCCAACGCCAATTTGTCCGTACCACTTTTTTGGACGTGGTTGCGCCCCTGCCGCAAACCATGCCAGTCAGAATAAAGAAACGAGCGCCGAAGTGATTCGTACCCAGCGTGCCAACAAAACGGAATGTAACTGATCCTATTGTCAACGTTACCGTCTCTGCTTAGATGGGTGTCGGGACGCGCACCATATCGGTCGACTTGTACATTCCCCATTCCCCATACAAGTTTTTATTTAAATCAAAGCCACAATAATGTGACATGTGTACAATATTATTAGTAAGATGATGGTTTTTTTTTTATTTAATCAATTTTGGCTGGTAAAGTTTCCCTTCATATATGGTAGCACGAATCTGGGCCGGGCTGAATCTGGGCTGAATGTGGGCCAACTTCCGTTACATGGTTGGTGACTCATATGATTTTTTTTTTTAGAACAGGGAAATCCTTTGTGCTGGCAAATGTATGGCACAATTTTGTGTCGACATCTATTGCGCAGAAAAGGCGAACCGTCCGGTGTTGAGCTTGCGAACCACCCGGGGATCGAGAAATGAAAGACGAAAATATTCCAAGGCTGACCTTAAAACAAGTCCACTATCATTACCATTGGGTAAAGAGAGACGACGCTGTCGGATTAGAGGCCCTATTCAAATACACATGGACCTTATTTTTTACAGATGTCAAAATCAAACTCGAATATCTTCTTGATTAGATCATTGTGTTGTTTTAACTGATACCATACTTAATTTCAATGCCAAGCCATCAAAATGGCTATCTCAACTCAAATATAATGTTAAGATGGGAGAGTCCCTTTAAGTAGGGTAATTAGGTTCAGTTAACAATGTTCTTATTTTTGTAGCTGGGAAATTCCACGAAAAATCGACAAAAACAAAGTGCAAAATGACACCGTCATGTCACCCACCGATTATAGCCAAAATTGGTATATGGGGTAACCTGGGGCGCGTAAGTGAGCTGTGAAAGTTGTATTGCAATTCAAGCAGTGGTTCAGGAGATATTGCCTCGGACATTTTTTATGAGGTGACTGTGCAGGTCAATCTTTATCAGCCCATATGCTAATAACTTTTGACTGAATAAAACTAGATTGGTACGGTAAACGTCATTTTGCTGTTCTCATCAAGATGAGCTGAATGCTCTGCAGTAGATCCCTTGATGGGACACTTTTTAAGCCCCCATACCGTTCCAGCCCATTCAGCCAGACCCAAACCCGTTCCAATCCGAATTCATAATTGATGGGGCTCCCATTCACACCCGTTTCAGCATATTTCACTTTTTGGGGTGCTAAAAAATCATATGGTCTGTCCCAAACCTGTTCCAACCCGTTACATTTCCAAAAATGGCCCCGTTCCCACCCATTTCCATCCCATTTCATGGGTTCCATGGGGATTCCCATTCCATGAAGGGCTCTACTCTACAGCATGACCTCTTTCTGCCATTTGATGACCTTGACCTTAAATGTCAAAGTAAGTATTTTTTATTTTATTTTTTTGGATACCCAAGCCAAATGTACTTCCTATTTTGACTTTATTATTGTTAAGTTTAGAGAAGTGTCGTCGTTCAAACATAAAAAATGATGGTTATTTGTCTTCAAATATGCTAAATTGTGCAATTTGTATGTTCTTTCTGTGAAAAAAAGTTATTCTCCAATAACTTTTGACTGAATAAAGATAAAAGGGTAAAATGGACACATTTTTTTTTTCGGCAAGACGCGTTGAATGATATGTAGTATGACCGCTTTCTAACATTTGGTGACCTTCACCTAAGGTCAATGTCAAGGTTCAAGGTTAGGTTTCCAATTATGGCCTTTGTGGCGATGTTATATATCTTAAAACTTGTCGTGTTGCGAGGAATTCGATTGTGCTTAAATAACGCCTGATCGTCAATGGCAACATTTAAATTCATTTTAATTTTAAACTACCACATGTGTATATTTGTCATTGACACATCAAGTAATAATAAGTTGGACAAATTTGTCTTACAAGTCACGATACACTACATAACAACATTCACATTTCACAACACATTCATCCCCCTTTACAGGATCTACTAAACGTACCATATAGTCCACACGCACACAGCCACGGCGACCTACACAATCCGCTCGTAGAAGAGCATGTAGGCCTGTGCCTTGAGCACCTTGACAAGCGTCACTTATGTGACGTGTGTGTCACTGACGTGGAACCACCTGTCCGCTTTCGGTTTCGGCTGCTCCGGTTCCGACGCCGGCTGCGGCTCTGGCTTTGGCTGTTCCTGCTCGACTGTCTCAGTCCCGGCGTTCTCGGCTGTCTCTGAGGTCACTGAGGCCTGTGCAGCGCTCTGCTCGGTCTGCTCGGCCCGCTGCCGCGCCCGCTCGCACGCCACCCTGAACGCATCCGTAACCAGACCAGCGGGGTCAGCAGCTCCGAGTTTACAGTCATCTTGTCGTGCCGCCGTCGCATATGCACGTAGGCCGTGTAGTGGCCGCTGGTGAGCCTGCCACTGTGCTCCACCACGCCGAACAGCGAGTACAGCACGCGCTGCTGGCCGGGCCGCATCTGGGGCAGATCCTGACTGATTGATGAGCAGAAGGGCGCCAGATTAAACTGTTCCACAAACTGCACGTGCCGGGTAACCTTGCGTAGGCTGAAGCTGCACACCTCAAACCTCTTCAGGTGGATGGTGAGTACCGGCGGCGGGCTGTAGATGAGCAGCTGCTTAATGGCGTCACTGTGAACCGTGTCCCTCTTCACTCCCTTCTCTGATGGAGGCAGCCGTTTGTTCCGCAGCTCAGTGCAGCTGTCGCAGCCTGACCTGTTGTCCAAGTGGATCCATTGACCTCATTGGCTGGGGCACTCTGCAGATCGGCAAGGCCCCTAAAGGCTGGAAGAGGCCCTCTACAGGTCGACAGGGCCATTTTTATGATGAAGTGACATCGCTGACGACAACCAAATGTTGAGGTGACATCGCTGACGTATTTTAATTTGAATGTCGAATAGTAACTTCATAACTTCCTTCTCGGTGTAAAGAAAGCCCGAAAATGTCTCAGTTTGCTTTATAATCATCAACGATCGCGCAATTATTTTAATACCAATGAATTCCTATCTTCAAGACAAGTTCAAAGCTATATAACATCGCCGTGTAGGTCAAATTTGGAAAGGTGACTTTGCGCCGTGACCTTGGCACCTTGGGTCAAGTTCATCAAATGTCAGAAAGAAGTCATGCTGCACAGCATTCAACGCGTCTTGATGATAACAACAAAATGACGTTTACTGTGCCCTTCTAAATTTATTCAGTCAAAATGTATTAGCGAATAACTAATTTGTATATAAAATAGCATGTAAAATGCCAACATTTTAGATATTTGGGGGCAAATATCCATCAATTTTATGTTTGCACTTATTGACACGTCCTTACACGTAAGAATGGCATATCGAGGAGAGCAAAAATAACCCAAGTCCGCAAAGGGAAAAATCGGGGTACCTTTTAGGTCATATGGAGGCCCCTGGGGCCCGGAAGGCCCCCCAGTGAAATTAGCCTCCCCATATTGGGAGGCTGGATCCGCCAGTGACCGAAGACCCTCTCACAAAGTTGCCCCCCCCCCCACCAAGGCAATGCCTACGACAGCCCCCGAAAGGCTGCATGGCCCCCAAAAAGAAGTGCGACGTTGCGATACACCAGGACAAAACACAACTTTCCAGCAAGGCTGTCGAGTGTCCGGTCGCTACAGACATGGCGGCTCCGTCCTGAAGCAGTAGTTCAAATAAATACCGCCAGGTGGTAGCACCAGGCAGCGCCGCAGACAGTCACCGTAATGATATGTATTGACATGCATGGTGCATACGATACGTTGACAGTTTACTTCGGGCGCTCGCTTCATTATCTGCATTATGATGAGACAAGTCATGGATCCGAAACACGCATCTCAGGATCGGATTCCCAGGATCTGGAACCCGGAATCATGGGATCGATTAAGGCGATGGATCCACTTGGATTCGAGATGCTTAGCAATGCTTAGTCAAGGCCCAAGGGATATATCATGATCCCAAATCTACCTCTCAAATATTGTTGACAGATCCATCGTACTCACCACTAAGCCGACCCATAATCTTTGAAACTATAATTTAAGAGAATGCAATGGTTTGTACTAAATTCAGATGGACGTGTTGGGACCTATATTTTGCGATAACATTTTGTGAACAATAAGTATCATTACGTTGCAATTTTGACGTGTGAAGGGTGTTATTCTGCCGTATCCAATGAATTGTGAGCTCCAAGATCCAGTATGAATGATTGGTACGGGATCCTATATGATCCAAGGTCGTTGCTAAATTTCATCGAAACGGAATCCGAGATCCACTGCACTACATTTTGTCGCACAATTTGCTCGGATTCAACATGTCATTGCATTTTATGGGGGATCTTCTTGGATCTGGAATTCATTTCTGAGATCGATGCACATGCCTGCTATACATTAAGCATATCTGGCACAAGTTAAGTTAGTCAAACTTAATTAATATAAGGCCAAACATTAAGCACCTTGTGGTGCTTAATTAATAAAGAGACCTTGGCTGTCGCTTTAGGTGTACCAAATTATGATGACATTTTGCATTTTGTATTCAAAATAGTTCCAGGCTTGATTAATTAAAGTCATCTTGCTTATCTCGGCTAAAAGTGCACGCTAATGCAGCACTGTCTGTGTTTTTTCATCTGTCATCCGCCTCCGACAACTGCTTACGAAGATTGCTTGCGAAGACGGAAGGTTTCTCCAAACCACATCAGTGGTAATTGACGGCAATAACCAGTGAGAGCATTGGGAATACCGCTTCGTCGGCCCCTCTGGGGAGCATCGCACCGCGTTTGTGACGCGGCGTGGAAATCGGATCAGGTCCGAATGAGCCACCGCTCTTTTTCGTTCTCATCATTCAGTTGAGTTTCGAAAGCTTTCATTGGCTGTTGGGTAATGTAAATTCACGAAAACGTAACTGGGAAATATAATTGTAGGAATTATCGTTTTCTCTGAGTGCCAAGTTCCTCTTCGGGCGGGAAGACGGGCAGTCGTGCCCTTCCGGACCAGTGCGATTTCATTAGGCAGGAATGTGGATGTCATCACCCCAGTGCCGCTACGCACTCGATGGTGATTCTGGAGGACGTTTTGAAGGCAGCCGTGTAGAGCAGGTGGCAAAAGGAAACAATTTTGTATTCCTCGAGGAAAAGGCGCGCAGACTTCTTCATATGCATTAATTGAGTTGAACGGTTTTAGCACAAATGTATAGCGAGTTGCAGACTCAAGGGCGTAGCTACTATACCGCAAATACCGCAAATGCGGTATGCCCGGATCGTGATGCCCCACTTATACTTTTTTCCAATTTATAGAATTTCAAGTCCCTTGTGGAACACGATGCCCCAAACTAGTGTCCCGTGCTACCCACGTGCTAAACTGGTGTCACGTGAGAGGCTTGATTCCCTAGTGAGGGATGTAATGCGCCCACTGAATTACTCAGGTGACCCAGAGTTCACGTTTGGTTTTTCTTCAACAACTCTGTACCAAATCAAGGTAGAGCAATGCTATTTTCAGCATTGTGTTTGGCTCGTCGTCGAGACGCATCGATGATGTCAAACTTTACCTGACCTTAACCTGACCACAGGTCAGGTCATTTTTGCATATTACCTAACTAGGTCACCTGATATACCAATCGATGCGTTTCGACGACACACACACAATGATCAAAATGGTATTACTTAATCATGATCCTGTTAAAAGTTATTCCCGAAAACAAAGATCTCAATATTGACTGTAGCGGACGGTTAGCTGGTACGTAGATGGTAGTAAGAGGTAAGAGAGAGTGTATTTTACGAAAAACAAATATATGATAACTAAACGGTGAACAAAATGAAGGTAGTTACAACGGACGAAGAGTGATAAGTGATAACAATGACGAGTGATGAGCAATGAAGAAAATGACGCGTGACGCATGAGCGGAGTGATACGACACATATGTATGAAAAGTCGCGAGGCGTGACGAGAAAATAAACGGCGATAAATTCAAAACAAAAAGCATGATGCGCGAGGGATGACAATACTGAGTGCCATCTAGCGGAAGGCCGGAACACTGCGCCTTCGCTAGAGGCCAAGAGTGGCGTGGATGGCACCGGTTGCAGACCACGTGGCTCACGTGGCCTGGATCAGACACGCCACATGACCTGACCAGAGGCGCAGCCAAGGGGGAGGGCAAGGGGGGCAATTCCCCCCTCCCCTTACGAGTCACAGGGGACCCTACCGAGATTGGCCCTGATACCATTTGCATTAGGCTAGAGGCTAGATGGCTTTAAAAAAAAACGGGTATTCATGTGAAGAGAAAAAATATATACCCCCGCTGAGCTGGGGTCATTTTTGTATGTGCCACTTTTGGTCGGAGCCACTCAAAGCACTTTTACCACCCCTGTGCCCAACAGCGCGGCGTGAGAAAGCGGGAGGCAGGCAGGGAGGCAAGGAGGGTCTCACTAGAGGGACGGTTCTGTGACCTCCCACCGAGACAGCTGCCTGATGTACAGGCAGCGTCTTCAAACCGACGACCTATTGTATAGGCCGGGCTTAAATGCTACTCGGAGATAATTACAGCATACATAAGTGCATGCATTAGCCTGATTAATAACCAGTAAGGCGCCTTAATCGGCGAAGGACGAGCGAGCCCGTAGAAACCCGATCTCATACCACACACCAAATTTCAGCTTAATCGTTCCAGCCGTTTCTGAGTTGCGGAACAGGGGTGTGCACGTGCGCACGTGCAGTGTGACCCAGAGTTTGACTTGCGCGACATTGCCAGTAGTGTGGTCTCAAACTACACACCAAATTTCAGATTAATCGGTCCAGCCGTTTCTCAGCTATAGCAGGATAACGTTTTCTGACACCCCTGACGCGACACGTGCCACGCGCCATGCACGTGAGACGAAATACTCTCACGTGAGACGAAACATATCAATAACATAATTGATTGAATGGGGTTATGAGATGGCGAATACCGATTGTCAATCGGATGCGGGATTCCAAAGATATAAGCTCTTCAAAAGCGTTACGGTCGGGCCGGGCCGGGTCGGGTCGGGTCGGGTCGGGCCGGGTCGGGTCGGCCGCTTATATGTGATACAAATCCCGTATTCAGTGAGGACTCGCGAGCGCTTCGCGCTCGCTCGTAATTATAGGTCATCATAAAAATGCAGGTTTTAGAAGCAGAATAGACATTTAGGTTAATGTAACCGAAGGTTAAGGTGGGTCCTATGTCAGAAAATGTATTTGCATTGTGACTTGCGACGCTCGCAAAGCGTCTTTGTTGTGGCACCTATATTATATTATATTATACTATATTGTATTGAGAGACAATTCCCGATGTACTCGGGGCTATTACAGTCTCACTATGCTCGTACACTTTGCTCGTACACTTTGCTCGTACACATAAAATAAAAACACACACTGAACAGACAAAACACGAGGTCTAAAAAGTTGGGTCACAATCATGCAGTGGTCACAACAAGTTATTACTCTCGGTCAGGGCCCAGGTGGCTTCATAAATGGCGGCCAAACGCAGGTACTGTAAGCTGTGATAAATCCGGTGGTAATAAGTTATACTCGCGGGGGGGGGGGGGGGGGGGGGTGCACGGCAGCAGAAACGCCGTCGGCCCATCACTGTGTGGGACATCGGTATGTACAGAATGTTGTTCTGTCTTGTACTGCGGTCACGTGTCTCCGATATGGTGGTAAGGCCGCTGGTCAATGCCTCGGGCTCGCCCAGGCGGCGTACTTTGTGAACCGACACAGTGTGTGGTACTGTACCAGGTCACCAGCACTGAGCCAGCCCAGACCCTCCAGCCTATGGTGGCACCATGGTAGTCCATCGTGGCACCATGGTGGTCACCTATTTACGGTTCCATGGTACGGCACCATGGTACGGTTCCTCATTTTTTATAAAAGCAGCGTGGCAAGTGATTCCAGAGACATGCACAGGACAGTGAAGTATTTCTTGTCGGCACCTGTATCGTTTTATTACAGGGAGTTTTTGGGTAGGTATACTGCCGTGCGTCCCTCTTTTGTGTGTGATAGGCGTTTAAAATATAACAAATATCAAGCATCATAAAATCCAAGCAAGATACACATTTACACGTCTCCAAAGTATTTGAACGGAAGTCAAGCATTTGTTAAAAGAAAATTATAAATCATAATTACGTTGGAAATATTCGATCGTCTTGACAGTTTGTCACCAATAAAACGCCTTTTTGGGCGATGACCGAACGGGCGCGCTCTGGTAAAGCTAAAACAGGTTTGAAATATGAAACGGTACGGGAGCACACGTGCTAGTAACACATAGTGCTTTTAGTCCTCCATAAACATTGCCAGGTCTCCATGCATGCCAACATACAAATTAAGTTTTATTAAATTGTTAATGATCTCCTTTCTCGAATCCGCCAAAAGGGAGTACGTCCTGAGCGCTGCATGCTTCAGCGTATACAAAAATTAATGCTCAGATTTATCATGCCATTTTTGATCAAGAATAATTTTTGTTCATTTCGAAGTTTGCGTGTGCCACGCGCAGTGCGACCACCCCTATCAGAACGCATCATACCAAAATAAACATTGATTGGATGGTTCTACCCAATAGTGAAAACACGATCTCAATCGGAGCTGTGGTTGCAAAGTTGTTAGCCTCCGAAAAGCGTCTGTATGGCCGGGACCGGCCGGGGGCCGGGGCCGGGGTATGGCCGGGGGTCTGGCCGGGTGGGGCCGGGGGCCGGGTCAATGTAAATCTGTCTAGTAAGTTTACGAGAAACTTCACGGGCGCTTTGCGCCCGCTCGGTAATTAAAGGGACGCTGTTTCTTTAAAGTAAAATTTGATGTGTTAAAGAGTAATCGCGTCTGATTAACACTATTAAGTCCGTTTTTCGAAATTCGCGCCTAGTCGCCTAATATCATCGTTCAAAGTTCAGTTTTATTCCAGCCAATGACCTTGATGGGTCCGCTCACCACTACGCACCACAATCAATTAATTGCAGCGTTGTGCAACAATTGTAAATAGCTATATTTTTGCTTAAGCATTCTGTCGAAGTTTGTAATGTCAGAAAACATTTCATGTCTTATTATGCCAAATTTAAGCCCAATAATTGGACACAAGTATGGATTAATTCCGAAGGGATAAGATTAATTCCGAAGGGATTTTGATTCCGACCGAGTTTTTTTTGTGTGGCAACAAGTGCGCCAGATGCGCCAGATTCGTTGCATATAGTTAACAGGAACCACAATGTAGGTATAAGTGTTTTGCCATCTCATCCAATTGTTGCAATAGCGTCGGCTGACGGTTGGTCAGATGCAGTTAACTGGAACAAGCGCTTCAATAATCCATATATATAGTGGTGCGTAGAAAATATAAATCGTTAACAGTTTGTAGATTCTTATGAAAAATTAAGTAAATGATTTTTTTTTGTATTTGCGCTGCTTGAGTAAGACTTTGAGGACGATTACAAATCATAAGTAGTCATTAGGACTTGTTTAAGCCGGTTTTTGCGATATCATCCGATATAGGCAGTGTCATTTTAATTATAAAATGAGCTAAATGCTAATTGTCACAGCCGTTGACACTGTCAACATTTATTGGCACAGTTTGTATACAATCTATTTACTAAGCATTATGACATAATTTTTCAATTGAAATTTTACATGCATACTTATACTATTAATTATATCTCCGACGAATTGAAACAAACTAATATCTTGGCATTAGCATTTAGCAGCAGATCACAAAACGAAAGAAATTCTGTCGGATCGAAACAGCACCACAAAGTACCACACAAAGTACCACAGAGTCGAGTGAGAACAACTGCACAGGCCGGGCGCTCTGCCGGCGCTCCTCTGGTGTAGTGTCGATACTGGGTGGGGCGGCACGGTACGTCTCGGTACGTCTCGGTACGTCTCGGTACGCCTCGGTACGTCTCGGTACGTCTCGGTACGTCTCGGTACGTCTCGGTACGTCTCGGTACGTCTCGGTACGGTACCTGTACGTCTCGGTACGGTACCGGTACGCCGAGTGCCATCGTCCCGCGGACACTGTCTGACGCGGCACTGCCGCCGCCGCCGCCGCGGGGACACGGCCGTAGAATCGCGGAGAGTGACAGAGTGACCGCCACCGGTCGCGGAGAGTGACCGCCACCGCTCCGATCCGCCCCGATCCGCCCCAATCAGGCCCGATCCGCCCCGATCCGCCACCGATCCGCCCCGGTTCGATCCCGGCGTGCGGCGCCTCAGCGAGTCACGGGTCTGAGTCAGTCCGCCGGCCGCGAGTCGTCTCAGATGACGGCTCATGTGACGGCTCAGATGACGGCTCATGTGACGGCTCAGATGACGGCGTCTCAGCAGGTGACGGCGTCAGGTGACGGCTTCTCAGCAGGTGACGGCGTCTCAGCACGTGACGGCGCCTCAGCAGGTGACGGCGTCTCAGCAGGTGACGGATTATCAGCAGGTGACGGCGTCTCAGCAGGTGACGGCGTCGCAGGTGGCCTGGGGAGTGACGAGTCGCGGCTGGAGAGGTAACTGCCCCGCGGGCACAGCCGGCCTGCTCTGGAGTCTGGAGGGATTTCTACGCCGGTGGTAACCTGGCCATTGGTCACACGTCGACAGGCATACTGCCGAGGCGTCGGGACGGACGAATCAGAGATTCTCACGCGCTGAGTGCGGTCCACGGCCGGACACTCCCAGACCGAAGCGGCGAGTACCACGCACTACTATGATACCATCATGGCACCATTTCGGGCCGTCACTTTTGTTTGGTTCCTGGCCTGAATATTTGGACAGCGCTCCGTCAACTAATCTGGATCTGAATCGATGGCGCAGCGCTGAAACGCGCCCAAACTACAGCCGGCATCGCTGAGATCGTTGCTGATCTGACATAATAATCGACAGCTGGCGCTGATAATCATATTAAGGGCTAATCGTATGCAATTGTTTCGCCCCATCCAGTGCTATGGAAAGCAAACAACACACGTGGGGCAAACAACACACGGTCTCGCCTCCTGTTTATGCGATGTTCGCGACGTGACACTTATTAAAACCAGTAAAACGCCTCAATCGGCGGTAACCGAGCGGCGAGCGGCGAGCGGTGCTTCCCTGGGACAAACTACATACAAATTAAGTTGTATTAAATTGTTCATGATCTCCTTTCTCGAATCCGCCAAACGGGAGTACCTCCTGATGCTGCATTCTTCAGCGTATACAAGCACGAATGCTTAGATTAATAATGCCATTTGTGATCAACAATTATTTGTGTTCATATCGACGTTTGCGTGTGCCACGCGCTGTGGTACCACCCATATCAGAACGCATCATACAAAAATAAAAATGTATTTGCTGGTTCTATCCAATGGTGAAAACCTGATCTCAATCGGAGCAGTGGTTGCAAAGTTATTAACTTCCGAAAAGCGTCCGTATGGCCGGGTGGGGCCGGTTCGGGCCGGTTCGGGCCGGTTCGGGCCGGGTCGAATGTAAATTTGTCTAGTAAGTTGACGAGAAACGTCACGGGCGCTTCGCGCCCGCTCGGTAATGAATGAGCAAAGCATACCAGTAAAACGCCTTTTGGGGCGATGACCGAGCGGGCGCGCTCTGGTAAAGCTAAAACAAGTTTAAATATGAAACGGTACGGGAGCACACGTGGTAGTAACACATAGTCCCTTTAGTCCTTTAAGTCCTCCATAAAAATTGCCAGGACTCCATGCATGCCAACATAAAAATTAAGTTTGATTAAATTGTTCATGATCTCCTTTCTCGATTCCGCCAAAAGGGAGTACGTCCTGAGAGCTGCATGCTTCAGCGTATACAAAACGAATGTTTAGATTAATAATGCCATTTTTGATCAACAATGATTTTTGTTCATTTCCACATTTGCGTGTGCCACGCGCTGTGGTACCACCCCTATCAGAACGCACCATAACACAATCAAAATTCATTTGATGCTCCTATCTAATGGTGAAAACCCCATCTCAATCGGAGCAGTAGTTGCAAAGTTATTAGCTTCCGAAAAGCATCTGTATGGCCGGGTCAAATGTAAATGTGTCTAGTAAGTTGACGAGAAACCTCACGGGCGCTTCGCGCCCGCTCGGTAACAATGACATTTAAATGGCGATTTAGCCAGACGATTTGAATGGATGGATCTGGGCAGTTTGATGTCATAGCTTGGTGCCATGCGCAGTGAAAACACCCAGTCGTGAAAATTCAGTTTGACGAGCAGTTGCTTCGTTCTGGCTTTTCAGAACCACAAGGGAGATATTAACCCGCGAGTTACTGGGGTATATTTCATAACGCGACTTACTGGGGGGGGGGGGGGGGGCTATTTTTTACCCCCCCCCCCCCTCTGATCTCCGGAACTACTGGACAGAATGTAAAAATTCAAACGGCATTCGATAGCCCTGGGATATTTATCGAGGGAAACATAATATTGTTGAACTCGAAGTCACCGATGACGTCACAGGTCAGGTCAAGTACAAAATGTTTGACCGTGTCGAAAGGTCTCGATGGATGGAATTGTCGAGCAAAATTGCGATATTAAACGCATAAGCTTTCGATAAATCGGTATGCTTGGTGTCTCCGACACTTCTAAGTACCTTTCTAAGCTGTTTATTACCTTGGGTCAGGTCAAGGTCATCCGAGGTCACGAGGTCAAACTGCAGATTACGGTCATTAGGCGTTGTAACACATGTTTATGGGGTTGTTTTTCGTCTGGAACGCGACAAATGACCTTAGAACATTGTTTTTTCCATATAAATAGAAGTAAAAAGCAAAAATGGAAATGCGTTTTTTTATGCATAGTAATGCTGTGAGAAGTGGTCGATTTTTGTCATTTAAATGTCATAACTCAGTCATTTTTGAAGATATCACCTTTAAATTTGGTACACATATTCACCGCATACGTCTCGATCACATATATTCCGGGTTTTGGATAATTCTGATTTTTTCTTGAAAATTTTGTAAAAACAAAACAAAATGTATTTGGATTTCTCAAAATTTGTAATAAAAAACTCACAAATCCGAGATAGCAGTTTGATAGCCCGGTCTATTATCAGTAATTTGATTTAAAACAATTGAGTTTATCTCAAACATCGTACCTTTGCCAGGGTTTTCCGCAAACCATTATTTTGCAACAAAAACCGAAGAATATGACGTCACTCTGACGTCATTGCCGGTTGACCTATCATAGCCTCACATTTTTCCTTATGCCAACATGTGTAGAATTGATGTGAGAGAAGGTACTGCAAGTTTAGTCACGATAGCGGTGTTCGTTTAGGAGTTATTGCAAAATAACGGGAGGGGGAGACACAAAATAGCCCCCAGTAAGTCGCGGGTTAACACGCGCACTGTCGGGGGAGGGGGGGTGATTTCCGCCCCTTCCGGTTTTTCATGAATAGCGGAAAAACCTCGGCATGCAGCGCCGCGAAATTTCTCACAGCTGTTTGAGCATTAATTACTCACATGGTGTACAATTTTGGACCTTAGGTCAGATCAGGTCAGATCACCAGGTCAAGTCAAGTGACCCAATCTCCAAAAAAATGTGCGGTCGTGCCACAGCCAAAGAGATTGACCAAACGGTATGAAACTCACAGGATGTCATCAAGTAGTAAATAGGCACCTACAATTCGTATATCTCGATTTTTTGTTATATTGGTGACCTAAGGTCAGGTCGATTTCGTGAGGTCTGCCCATTATATCTCAATACGGAAAAATGCAAACACGTATAAACCCATAGGAAATGGCTAAAATTGACCAGTTTCCACCATATCCACCACTCTTGTGCCAAATGTAAAGCCCTATGTAACAATTATGTTCTTTGACCTCTACGAGGTCAATTCATGTGACCCCAGGCCACGTAGACTCTTTAGCAAATCAAGGTAGAGCAATGGTTTTTTTTTTCACCATTGTGTTTTGGCTTGTCGAGACAGATCAATTGATATAAAAGTTGACCTTGACCTGACCTTGACCTGACCTCACGTCAGGTAAATTTTTATATATGACATAACTAGGTCACCCGCTAAATCATTCGATGCGTCTCGACGAGACAAACGCCATGGTGAAAACTGAGATCTGTTTTACTCTGTCATGCTTCTGTCAAAAGTTATTCCTTAAAAACATTCGGCGTTTTTTAGAATGATTCAAATTCAATGGCTTCTGCTGACCTAGCCATTAACCCAGCTCCCAACCACAACCCAGCTCATACGGGATGTGATCCCAGCAATGGCAGAACCGATTTGCTCGCAACAAGCACCAATTGATTCAACGCATACGATTTCATCAGCCGTTCTGAAACTGGTTACCTTAGGTCATCGCCGTGACCTTGTAAATGCAAAAAAAAAACATATTTGGCATTGCAGCCAAATGGAATATCAGCAACGGCTGGACCGATGTGCTCGCAACAACCACCAATCGATTCAACGCATACGATTTCATCAGCGGTTCTGAAACTGGTGACCTCAGGTCATCGCCGTGACCTTGTAAATGCAATATGTTATTGATACATTGCAGTCAAATTGAAGATTAGTACCGCACCGCCATGCAATTTTTCATGCCTTGATTTCTCATAAATGGTTTGCCCATATGGGGCTCATTCAGTAACCATGTGGGCATGTTTGCTGGCCCATATGGCAGGGACTCGTCTAACATGTTAACTGCGGGGGCAAAACCCCTGCAGTCACGGCTCCTGCCCCCCCCCAGTCGAGGCACAAAAAGGCCACTGGGGGGGGGGGGGGGGGGAGCAAGTTTAAACAGGTGATGATAATTGTTGGCGAGATGCACATTTTAACTGTTCTGTGCAAGTTATATGCCAGGGATGTAGGATCCTATTCAAGTGAGGTGGCTTCACCCTCCCCCAACTTGGACGAGGAAGTGGGCCAAATCCGGGGAGAAATCTGTATTTTTGTGGATTTCCATGTTACTTTAAGCGATTTTTCCAGCTCAGTCCCCAACTTTTCTGGAGAAGCCACACCCCTGTAATAGGTCATACGACCAGACCAGATGCACACAGTGGCGGATCTAGGTTTCGAGTTGGGTGGGGGGGGGGGGGGGGGGGGAATTTCGTTCCGTTTCGTCAGCGAAAAAATGTTGGCCGGGGGTGGGGGTGGCGTCGGGTCATCAGCGCAAAGATTCGTTGAGCGGGGGAGGGGGGGGGACGTGGCATCGGGTAGTCAGCGCGAAAGAGTCGTTGAGCGGGGGAGAGGGGCGGGGGAGAGGGGCAAATCACGCCTTCCTGGAGTAAACATCACAACCTCCCGGAACGGTTTGGGGGCAAAAATATGCGTTTGCCTACCGATTTTTCGTTGGAAGGGGCGGGGGTAGGGGGTAATTGGGCCATTCCAAGACAGATCGACCAAAATATCTCAAAATAACACCCTACATCTCATATTTCGATAAAACTACGTGGTGGGGGTTATCTGGGCTATAGTAACTGTGGCTGTGAACGTTTCAGCCCCGTCCGTCAAATCGTTTTCGAGTTACAGCCTCGGGCAACTCTGTAATGTCAAGCAAAACTCTCATTTTCAGCGGGAAATAACTCCCATCTAAATCATGCGAGTCATATAATGCTATATATCATCAGAATCATCAGTAACAATAGATTATTATGATGTATTTTTTTTGTTGGGAATTTCAACCTGTGATCTCAGATCAAATCACGTGATTGTATAATGTGGCCATTTAAAATTCGGAATTTTATCCAAGCCAGAATCGATATCTAGGTTTCGTAGCCTTCGATGCCTTCGATGTTGAAGCCTTCGATGTTGAAAAAATTGCTAGTTTTTCTCCTTAATATTTTATTTATATTTTTTTTTGTATTTTGACAAATTATGGTCACAGCAAAAATCACCAGCACAGCACGTCTTTGATAATAACTTTGCACATAATTGTGCTATAGAGCTCATATAAACGGCATTATACATATCTCGTCGACCTGCTTTCAATGATATATAACATCAGCCTTGTAGTCGCTCCGTGACCTCAAGGTCACGTGACCAGAGGCCACCCGGGGCAGCCCACGTCAGATCGACCAAACTATAACATCCTACTTCTCGTATTTCGATTGAACTAGGTATCGGGGGTCATCTGGGCCGTATATTTACGCTGTCAAATTTTCAGTCCCGTTCGTCCAAAGGTTTTTGAGTTATAGCCTCAGGCATCTCTTCAATGTCGCGCAAAACTTTAATTTCCTTCGGGCGATATCTCACATATACATAATTCGAATTATACAAACCACAAATAACAGGAGACCTGGATTTCACACACACATTTTGGCCTCTTATTTTAGAGCCGAAATTTGAACGGAGCTGTTAAGCTGATACACTTTTATGTCTCGGCTCGTGAAAATGTGAGTCCAACACAGTCGTTCACTGCTGTGCTTAAAATAAGAGGCCGAATATTTCGTGTCAAATCCAGGTCTCCTGTTATCTGTGTATAAACCTATGCATCATCAGAATAGCCATTAACCACAAATTAATTTAATGTAATGTTTTTTTGAGAACTTGAATGTAAAAGTGTCGAAATTTTGGCATTTTTTTTGGCATTCAAAATTTTGGTCAGGTCACGTGATTTCGTCATGTACTCAGTTAAATTCGTGATTTGTCTTAGGTGGAATGGGAGGGTGCAGGCCCTTTGAATCACGTGACAACCTATTCCGCTCAGTGATCAAGATCACGTTATGATATAATTAAATATTTCGCCGATAGAGGCGTCTGTGGGTCCTCAAGACATGCAATTTTATAATTCCTATTTCCAGGCTGAGAATGTTATAAAAATAGCTAAAAGTGTTTCCCAGAGATAACAAATGTTCAACTTTGCCAAATATAGCGAAAATTCCAGCAAATTATCTATTGTATAATCAAGCCAGGTTATTTGGGAAATCAACTTCAAGGTCACGGAGTGACCTGCTAGGGTGCATCATTGAATGCAGCTCAACGAGACACATCTAATGCCGTTGAGTTAACCCTCGCCCTACGGGAGCTTTTTTTCACCTTCGCCCTACGGGGGAGGGGGGTCTGCCAGGCCCCCCTGTTAACTTCCAAACCAAGCAGCTTAGAGCAATGCGGTAAGAACCAGCATGTTACCTGTCACGAGAGGAATCTAACAGTATGCGACTTTTAGGTTTCAGGTCAACGGGTGACCTTTCAGGTCAAGTGAATGACCTCGGCTCGACCACGTCCAGAACAGCGATTTTGCTGTCAGAAAACCTCAAAATTAGAAATTGATAAATGTAAATAAAAAGGCCTGTTCCTAGACCAGTTTTGTCTCAAAAATACAGAAAATGTAATTATTTGTCCGTATCTTGTCAAAAAGGTCAAAAAGTTATTAAAAATATATTGCTTATAGATATTGAGATATTACTTTGAAATTTTGTTTAGGGTATTGTCCATTTTCAGTTCTCTCACATATATCCTGGTTTTTCTAACACCTTTGATAATTTTTATTTTGCGTTGATTTTTCCACACAAAAAATCAGTTTTCGCATTTTAGGGGTCAAAAATCCAAAATTTCGGAAATCCGAGATTGTCATTTTATTGCCATTTTAAGAAGAATACCATTTTGTATCTTTGGTGAGTTGTGTTTGCATTTTGCTTTAAAACTCTGTTTTCTACGATTTTTTCTCTCAAATATTTATCGTTTTTCCACCAACATGACGTTCTCAAAACATGATTATCTCCCAAACTGCTTGACCAATTTCAATGAAATTTGTACAGCATACGCATAACTGTTGTACACTCAGCTACATATCATTTCAGCAAGTTTCGCTGTATGTGTAAAACGTTATTCGAGAAATACCTCAGGGGAGGGGGGGCTGTCAGCCCCCCGTAGGGCGAGGGTTAAGCTCTCTAGCACAATTGTGTGCAAAATAATTACCAAAGACGTGCTGGTGATCATGATTTTTCCCAATACAAATATAAATAAAATATTTAGAGGAAAAACCCATGTCCAATTTATTGGCCTTCTTACCATCGAAGGCCAATGAAAAAATATCCGAATTTGAAATGACCACATTGTAAAATTACGCGATCTGAGGTCTAAGATCACATGTAAAAATTCCAAAATTTTCGTAGTTTCGAAAAATGATTTGTATCACATTAATATATTGATCCTGACGATTCTGATGATATATAGGTTTATATGACTTGCATGATTTAGATGGGAGATGTTGCCGTCTGAAAATTAGAGTTTTGCACGACAACAAAACAAAGTTGCCCAAGGCTGTAACTCGAAAACCGTTTGACGGACGGAGCTGACAATTTCATGTGAATCTACAGCCCAGATAACATGGATACAAATAAAATACTTCACTGCAGCAATAGAGCTACTAGACATGAAACATTTCAGTATATTTTGTCTGAAAATTACTATTTTTAAATACAAATAATCATTTTACTCAGATTCAAGATGTTTCAGGATTTTCAAGTCGGGATTTTTCGGGTTTTTTTTTGGGGGGGGGGACAATTGCCAATTTTGCCCAACCGTAGATCCGCCACTGGATGCACACACATATACATATATAGTTATTGTAACTGATTCATGATAGATGGTGTATAATGACAATAATAACTGAAACAATGTTTATATTATTAGTAACAAGTAAGCTTTCAATAACAAGTATCATGATCACTGAGAGATGGTGAAAATGAAAGAAAACGCACAGTAGCGGAAACCGACGCAGGTCATATAGGACTATTTTTAAATAAAAGCATGCACATTTTTATATGACACTATTACTGCTAGTTTTGCCGAATTGATTTCATCTTTGAAAGTCGCACAGCTTAAAATAATCCCTTACCCAGTTTTCAGCATATATTTTGGAGCTTAGATGAACTAGACAAAAGCAAATTAGTGTTGGACATTACACCAAAACCTTAAACCAAGTACATGACTAATTAGTGAATGTCATGTCATATTTATTTGAACCTTCCTACAAGCACTGGCGGATCCAGGGGGGGGGGGGGGGGGCAATCCGGCCATGGCCCCCCAAAAAGCCTGGAAGGGGGGGGGGGGGGCAACATGTCTTTTGGCCCCCCCAAAGCAAAATAAAAAATATATATAAATAACTGTAATATGAGCCTCAACGCATATAAAAAACAATAAAATTCCGTGTTCTGTGAAATTTTAAGAAAAAAAAATGAACACGTTCATAAATAATGATTTCGTCGTCGACGAAGGAATAACTAGACCCACGACCAAGGGCGGATCCAGGGGGGGGGGGCGAACGGGGCCATGCCCCCCCCCCAAGCCTGTTTAAGGGGGGGCCAAACTATGTTTTGCCCCCCCCCCCAAGACGTGAAATTTAATGCATGCTATATTTGCGTTTTTAGAACGGTACTGGGCATCCCAAAATTGCAGCAGTCAAAATCAAGCTAGCCTCAGTCAAAAACTGAAAAATTTCGCGCCGCTTCGCGGCATGACACAAGTTTCGCAATTGCATATACAAATTTGGAAAATTAATTCCATTAAGTGTCTTGCAGAGGCTCTCCTTGGCGGTAATTGCTGGCCCCAGGGCCAACTCTCTTCATAAAATATTATCTTTAAAGCGGGCTACATGTTTAGCTTGTCTGCCGAGTTCCGAAAAAGGCGACGCGAACGCAAAGACGCGGACTTCGGCAACCGGAAGCTGTTCCAGCGGTGCCCAACTTGTTGGCCCGAAGAGCTAATAGTGGGGACCAGGCCAGGACTATCTCCCCAAGCCATCTCCCCCAGGCTCCTCCAGATCCACAGGGACCATTTATGCGCGGAAATGTCGGTTTGCCTCTTGCTACTTTGAAACCATTTGCACCGTTACCAGTTGTTTGTTACAGTTCGGTACATAGGTATGTATACAGATTACAGTTATTATTATCATATGTACTATTGAGCGCAGACTGCCACCGGCCATCGTGATTTACTATCCGAGGCTAATGTATATGAAAAACTACCTTCATTTCAACATTTTGCATCATACCGAGATGTGCAACCAGGAAAAGGGGTTACCTGAGGCTTGGCTCCACTCACGGTCTGGTTCCAATATTAAAAATGCGTTTTCCACGACCTAAAATTAAAATGTTCACGCCGCTTCGCGGCGTCACATCAGTGGCCATCGTCATAACGAAGCCATCGTCATCGTCTTCGTTTCGTCGTAACGCTGAATTGAATGAATCACATTTTTAGCTTATTATCCTCTACAAGGCTAAGAAGCTAAAAATGCCTATGTTTCTGGGTTTTATCAGGCAAACCCGAGCCAAAAAAAAATCGCGCCGCTTCGCGGCGCTATATAACAAGTACCTACTATAACATGCAAATCCACATTAGAAATGTTGCAAAGGCTTAAATACACGCATAACAAATTGGGGGACATTTTTTTTGTCGTCATTTCAGCCGACCCCCCCACTCAAAAATTATCGGCGACGCCCCTGTGTACAGCTGACAATTGACATAGTTTTTATCAGTGTAAGGCAATGTCGGAACAATACAAACTGCAAGCTGACATCTTTCCTTTTTCGATATCCCAAAAGGTCGAAAACCTAAAAAAAAATGGGGAAAAAAATCGAAATCGTGTGGTTGCAAAATAAAGTGGCCCAAATCCGGGAAGAAATTCGAAATTGGGGGTAGGTAAGGTCCGTTAAAAAAACGGTTTACCCCCCCCCCCCCCAAACGGCCGGCTGGATCCGCCCTTGCCTACAAGTAACACCAATAAAGTTAACACATGTAGGCATTTTTAAACTATGGTGTATATTTCATGTAGGTATATATGTCATTTTCAAGCTAAATTTGGAATTTTAGCCACACGTCCATTGCGGCTGTCACCTGTCAATAAAATTAACCCGCCCTTGACTCAGCCGAACGCCATTGACTGGGGGGGGGGGGGACCAATCAATGATCGCAGCGAGACGCACAAGGCGGCATTCGAAAGCTCTCAATGAAACACATCTCAAGATGTCCAAAACACATCTCAAACATTCTCGAAAGGTCCACATTGAGGTCAAATGTCAGGTCACGGTCAGGTCAAAGGTCAAAATCGAAGTATTTGAGTGTATAGGACATCCATCCAAAGCCTTCGATTGCGACCATGATGATCACCCAAAGTGCTCTCAAAGGCATATTACACATCTCGCATGAGCTAAAATAAGATTGTTGGCAAAAGTCAAGGTCAATGTCAATGTCACAGAAGGTCACCATGTGCAAAATATATACGAAAGTCATGCGACATATGTTTTATGGGTTATGTTACACGTATAATTTGATAGTGATAGTAATTTTACCACCTGACTTCATTTAAGTGAAGTTAGTGCCAAAATCAGGTCAATGTCAGGTGACATAAGGACAAGGTCAAAATGTGAAATTGATACATATAAATAACAAAGCATGTTTCTGGACCAGTTTTACCTCAGAAATGCAGCAGTGAGGTTCATTTGTTTGCAGCTGTTCATAAATACCCCCCCCCCAAAAAAAAAAACGTCATGAGTTACCCATAGTTTAGAAGCCATAAGTCAGTCAAAAATGTTTTTTGTTGTAATTACCACTATGTGGTTCTCTAATTTAACACGTTTTTTTTTAAAATATTTGTGAAATATTTGAATTTGTGGGCATTTAAAACAAAGTTTTGAACTTTTGGGGGTCAAAAAACAAAATTTTCAAATTTCCGAGATAGCCATTTTGTAGCCTTGCCATTTTCTTTTCTTTTGAGGTTTTTGATTGTATTCTTCTCAAAATATAGCCGGTCTGTAAAAATATGTAAAATATGTACGGTCTGTTAAATTTTAGCTGATTTTTTCGTCCAACTCGTGTGTAGTGACATCACTAAATTCGCTATATCTCAACGATATTTCGTCGAAATTGCGTCATTTTTGCACAGAAGACGTAAAATTTATGTGAGAAAAGGTACTTTAAAGTTTGACTTTGATAGCGCAATGGGTTTTGAGCTATTGCGCAAGTTCGTCAGGGGGTGGGAGGGGGGGGGGGGGGGGGGGCTAAACGCCCCCGTCAATGGCAGTTAATAACCATGTATGATTTGGCTGTTTATCAATCATCTCAACATAATTGTTTGAATGCACAACTATTTATTTTATGAATATTGCTGACCGTTGGAACGATATTAATGGCCTATGGAAAACAAGAGTAAGTGGTTCGAGGTTCGTGGACAGGAACAGGTGAAATTAAAATAAGTCATCTCAAGCCTGCCCCCCTAGTCAAATTTCCTTAGACGAGTCCCTGCCATATGGGCATATTCAATTTTCAAGGCCACGATGGTGACCTGAGGTCATCCGTTTCTGGACGGCTGATGACATCGTATGCGTTGAATCGATGAGTGCTTGTTGCGAGTAAATCGGTCCAGCCGTTGCTGAGATTCCATTTGGCTGCACCAACAGTGGCGTAGTAGTGTTGTGACGTTGTCCAATGAGAATGGATGACTATAACCCAACAATGTACCAGTGGCAGCGCCTGGCAATGGTGTGTGTGTTGCCTGACAAAGTTATCAGCGACTTACACATAGATGTTACGGGACAGAATGTCGATGTAAAACAGCTCTTGTTTTAAAGGGACTGTCCCACCTTCCCAAAAGGTGTCAAATGTACGCCGCTTGTGGTGCAAAATATGAAGTAATTGCTGCCGAATACGATTATGACATTTGTTTCTCGATAACAGTGCTCAATTTCATAAAAAGTTAAGTTTTAATATTTGGGTTGATGACGTCATATTGAGCTCTAGAGAGCTACACAGAAATCCTTCACGCTGCCAAAGTATGGGCAAAATTATTTCGAGACAATTCTGGCGCTTTGAATACAAAACAAACCAGCTACCAAACCATTGAAACGTAGAAAATATCTCCAACGTTCACCTTAAAACAAGTCGACTATCATCACCATTTGGTAAAGAGAGGTGACGTCATCGGCTTTAAGCCCCTATTCAAATACAGGTAGGGCTTATTCGTTACAAATGTCAAGGCCAAGTTCGAGTTTCTTTTCGATTATATATATGTGGTTGTTTTAACTGCTACCCTACTTAATTTCAATGCAAATCCAACAACATGGCTATCTCAACTCAAAACTAATGTTAAGGTGGGAGTGTCCCTTTAAAGGAAATAGTTCACCTTCAACATGAGATTTTGAACTGAAATAGCAGTTTTGTAGCCCGTGTTGAGAAATCCTTATCTGCAACTTTTCTTGGCTGAAGAGACTCTCCAGCCGAAGATATTTGACTTTTTGGCGAAGGAATGCGGCGCATATATGATATACCGTACCGTCTGAGAGTGCCAGCACTGGTCTGAGCATGCGCAGACCAATAACGCACACCATAACATTAATAATTTACGACCTTCTGTCTTGAATTGGCGCGATGTAGGGCCATTTTTGAAAAGAAAAGAAAAACTGTATTAAAAAATATAATAAAATCGTGTTCTGAAAAATTTCCGAAGGTTCCGAACTATTTCCTTTAACCCGGCATTTGGGTGGGGTCTCAAGCCACCTTCCATTGGCTGGGGGGGGGGGGGGGGCTGGTTATCTTCCGAACCAATGATCGCAGCGAGACGTGCAAGACGGCATTCGAAAGCTCTTAATGAGATAAATCTACAGCATACTCGAAAATTGCAAATTGAGGTCACAGGTCAGGTTACGGTCAGGTTAAAGGTCAAAATCGAGGTATTTGAGTGTATGGACCGTACTTTCCATCCAAAGCCTTCAATTGCGACCATGATCACCCCAGGTGCTCTCAAAAGTATAATACACATCCCGCATGAGCTAAAGTGAGATTGTTGGCAAAGGCCAAGGTCAGGTCACAAAAGGTCACTATGCGCAAAATATCTACGAAACTCATGCAACATATGTGTACACGTATAATTCGACAGTGATAGTCATTTTACTATCTGACCTCATTTAAGTGACGTTAGTGTCAAGCTCAGGCAGGGGCGTAGGGAGGATTTCGCCCAGGGGGGCCAAATGGGATCAGAGGGGCCCTCGTAGCCAAGGGGGCATACATCCTTAAAACAGTACAGTACGTTGTATGTTGTAAAACAAGGACAAATAGTTTTCGACAACGAAAAACAAGTCTATTTTTTCATTTTTGGGAGTGAAAAACACAAAATTGAGAAAATCCGAGATAGTCATTTTTAATATTTTGTAATTTCATTTTCTTCAACATTTTGTATTTGCAATTTTCGTCGAAAGTCTAATTTCTATGTTTTTTCAAGCATGTATTGTTTTTCCACCAAAAATTACATGACATGACGTGATTAAAACGTCCTTATCTCCCAAAGTAATCCACCATTTTCATTGAAATGTTGTGATAAGACGTAGAATTGATGCAGCATAAGGTACTGCAGGATTGACGTCGATCGATATCTATCATTGTTTTCAAGTTATTGAGAAAATACGGGAAGGGGGGGGGGAGATTCTGCCACCTCCAGCGGGGCGCGGGTTAATGCAAATATTATCCTGAATCTTCTTCAATTCGGATTCAGGAAACAACACAGTACGTACATGCCGATTGTTCAAATGTACGATGAAGTTTACAAATCTCTACAAAATAACGAAATAACATTCTCCACCTTGATTTACAGAAAGCTTTGGATACAGTTTGCTTGGCAATTCTCTTTTTTTTAATAAAAATACACCGCATTGTGATACGAGGGGGTTCTACAACACGATAGTCATATATTAATAAGAGGCATAAAATGGCAATAATAGATGAGGTTGCATCTAAGAAACAAATGATGAAAATTGGCGTCCCACTGGGTTCAATTTTAGGTAATCTTTTATTTATTCTCTATATTAATGACATCAGCAATACAACAGAAATAGGTACCTTTTACTTATCTGCTGATGATATACGGCAATTTATATTCAAGCTAGAAATGTTGAAGAGCTGCAAATAAAGATTAATGAATTAATTAAAGAAATAACGAGTTGTTCCATGTAAATATATTATCACATATATTATCAAAATATATATATGTAATAATATATAAATATATTATTACATATATATAGTGTAATATGTGTGATAATCCGTAATATACAGGAGTAATCGGAATATCCAAGCTTTATTTATCCTCACAGCAACTGCTATTGCAGTACAATGCATGCATTCCGCCCCATCTAAATTATTGTGCAGTGATCTGGATTCTGGAGTAGGAATTATGACACTTACATTAAAAAGCCTTCGATAGTGCGGAAACGAGCGATTTGTCCGCTCCTGTAGCTCAGTGGGAGAGCGCTGGGATTCTGACCTTTCCTGGTAGCGGCAGCCCGAGTTCGAGTCAAAGTCAAAGCCTACATTACCAAAGCCTTGTACTCCTCTCAGACGTTACTAGCATACACTGAAAAACAATGAGAGTTTTCACTGATCTTCCTTCGAGAGCCTCACCAGCGCTCGACCGGCAGACCACCTCTACCACCACAGGACCCTCTAAAGGCCAGCAGAGAGTCCTCTACAGATCGACAGGGGCCTCTAAAGGCTGGCAGATGGCCATCTGCAGATCGGCAGGGCCCTCTAAAGGCCGGCAGAGGGTCCTCTACACTCACTCTACAGATTGGCTGGGACACTGCAGATCAACAGGGCCCCTAAAGACTGGAAGAGGGCCGTCTACAGGTCGGCAGGGCCCTCTAAATGCCGGTAGAGGCCCTCTGCAGATTGGTAAGGTGATCTACAGATCGACAGGGCCCTCTAAAGGCCGGCAGGGCCCTCTAAAGGCCGCCAGAGGGCCCTCTATAGATTGACTGGGGAACTCTGCAGCATGACAGGGCCCCTAAAAGCTGGAAGAGGGCTTTCTACAGGTCGACAGGGCCCTCTAAAGCCTGAAAGAGGCCCTCTACAAATTGGCAGGCCCTCTACAGTTCGGCAGGGCCCTCTAAAGGCCAGCAGAGGGCCCTCTACAGATTGGCTGGGACACTCTGCAGATCGACAGGGCCTCTAAAGGCTGGAAGAGGGCCCTCTACAGGTCGGCAGGGCCCTCTAAATGCCGGAAGAGGCCCTCTACAGATTGGCAGGATGATCTACAGATCGGCAGGGCCCTCTAAAGACCGGCAAAGGGCCCTCTCCAGATCGGCAGGGACCCTCTACAGATTGGCAGGGCCCTATAAAGGCCGACAGAGGGCCCTCTACAACCGGAAGGGGCCATCTAAATGCCGACAGGGGGCCCTTTGCAGATCGGCCGGCCCTCTGCATGCTGGAAAGGCCCTCTAAAGTCGGGCAGGTGGCCCTCCACAGATCGGCAGGGACCCTCTACAGATTGGCAGGGCCCTATAAAGGCCGGAAGAGGGCCCTCTACAACCGGAAGGGGCCATCTAAATGCCGACAGGGGGTCCTCTGCAGATAGGCAGGCCCTCTACATGCTGGAAGGGCCCTCTAAAGTCGGGCAGAGGGCTCTCTACAGATCGGCAGGGCCCTCTAAAGGCCAGCAGAGGGCCCTCTACAGATTGGCCGGGACACTCTGCAGATCGACAGGACCTCTAAAGCCTGGAAGAGGGCCCTCTAAATGCCGACAGAGGCCCTCTACAGAGTGGCAGGGCGATTTACGATCGGCAGGGCCCTCTAAAGACCGGCAGAGGGCCCTATCTAGATCGGCAGGGACCCTCTCCAGATCGGCAGGGCCCTATAAAGGTCGGCAGATGCCCCCTGGCCTCCAGGGGGGCCATGACCCCCTTGGCCCCCTTGCCTACGCCCTTCAGCTCAGGTCAAGGTCAGGTCACATAAGGTCAAAATTAAAAATGGATAAATATAAATAGAAATGGCATGTTTCTATACCAGTTTTGTCTCAGAAATACAGTGCTGGTATTTATTTTTCTGTATCTTGTCACTAAAAGTAAAAAAAACATTTTCAAAATATGACGTCATTAGTTACTTATACTTAAGGAGCCCATAAATCCATCACAAATAAATATATTGCTTTTAAATTTGGTTTGGGTATTGTCCACACGTGGTTCTCCAAGATATATTCCGTGTTTGGAAAATGTTTGACAATTTTGATTTTGAGGGCATTTAAAAAAGTTTCATTTTGATTTGTTGGGGTCAAAAACCAAAAATTTCACAAATCCGAGATAACCATTTTGTAGCCCTTGCTATTGTTTATTTTGGGCGTTTGTATTGCATTTTGCTCAAAATATGGCATTGGTACGGTCTTTTAAATTTGAGTTGATTTTTTCGTCAAACTCGTGTTAGGACGTCAAACTTGTGTGTAATGACAGCAGACTGGTTATTAATTCGACTGACGACTCTGATTGAATATATTGGAATCGTTCAGTCAAAATCCCTTGAATCAAAGAAGAATCGATTCACCACCGGATGTTTGTATTCATGAATCATGATTGAATCAAAACCCGAATAGCAACAAGGCTGATTGAATAAAAAAGACTGCAATGCGATTTCAATGGTGAGTCAAGCGTGATTTGATCCAAAAAAAATATTCTTTGAATCGGAAAGAATCATTTCTTGAAATGGTTATATATGAATCAAATGGCGACTGAATCATTCATATTCCAAAATGCATCGTGATTGAATCCTTCCAAAAAAGGTGAATCAATAACCAGTCCGGACTAGTGACGTCACTAAATTTGCTATATCTTGGAAACAAAATGAACGAAATTGCTTCAATTTTGTACATAAGAAGAAAACATATCTTTGTAGAAGACTACAAAGATGTGGGAGAAGGTACCGGAAGTTTCACGTCGATAGCGCTATTGGTTTTTGAGCTATTGCGCTTATTCGTCAGGGGCGGGAGGGGGAGGGGGAGGGGGGGGGGGGGGGCGACCCCCCCCCCTCAGCCAATGGCGGGTTAAGAAAGCAAATTATTACATCGGATTACACTTCACATTAGAAGTCGAATCTACCCTCATGACATCCATTATTTTTTTGTGTGTAAAATTTAAGCAATTCTTCCATCGTTTTTTTTAAGCGTGCTTCCACACCTAATTGCTGGACATATAGGTATGAACATACGAGGTGATATAAAATGGCTCACATTTTAACTACTGGTTGACACGTTAGCTGCAAACGGAAACCCTTTTTTCGCACCAGGTCAATTTTCGCTGCCTCTTCGACGACCTTCTTATCAGTCACCCCACGGCTATATTGCCATCCTTGGCCGATGCGCGGCAGTGCGGTGATATCCGCGTCATTCCACGGTTGGCTCCGGTGAGGCGATCAGCGATGATTCGCTCCATCCATCACAGTGAACAGATCGGACCGCATAACGCCGGCGGCCACCGGCAGGAAATCGAGAGTCGTCCCTCGAAAGTCGGGGGAAGTGAAAAGAGCGAGCTGTCGCCGCCGGCGACGGTTTGCCGTCGCGGTGGCCAGCTGATTGTGGGAGCGCGGTGAGGCGATTGCGGCGCACTTAGCGCAGCGTCTGCCGCCGTCGGCAGGAGTCCGCTGTGGGTAAAAGATGAAACATTGCTAATGTGCACTTTGCAGAGGCATACTGAAGTCGTGCGCATTTCACTCTGAATCCGAACGAGAGGAAATTAGCATCTATGTGTCTATATTGCAGCGATCTCAACATACGCAATCCGAAGTGTTGTGTCTTCCAGGAAGATTCACGATGTGACGCAAATGTGACGCAACGGACCGCAATTTCAACCATACGCATATGCACCCATATGATCTTCCGTCTTCCGTCTCTTTCTCCGGGCCGGGAAAGTCGTCACAGCGCCGACCGCAGCGCGCGTCGGACCGACTACCCGCCGCGAAACTCGCGCCGACAAATTTGACGCGGTAATGACTGGGATGGGCGCAGCGCCGACTCCGCCGGACCGGCCGCTGCCAATATGACCGGCCTAACGGTGTGCGTAAACGGTGCCGGATGGCGGCCGGGTGACGACAGCGCGTTTTTATCTGCCGTCCACTGATCGGGCGATACCACCGGCGTCGGGCGATACCATCGGCGTCGGGCGATACCACCGGCGTCGGGCGATACCACCGGCGTCGGGCGATACCACCGGCGTCGGGCGATACCACCGGCGTCGGGCGATACCACCGGCGTCGGGCAATACCACCGGCGTCGTGCGATACCACCGGCGTCGGGCGATACCACCGGCGTCGGGCGATACCACCGGCGTCGGGCGATAACACCGGCGTCGGGCGATACCTCCGGCGTCGGGCGATACCACCGGCGTCGGGCGATACCACCGGCGTCGGGCGATACCACCGGCGTCGGGCGATACCACCGGCGTCGGGCGATAACACCGGCGTCGGGCGATACCACCGGCGTCGGGCGATAACACCGGCGTCGGGCGATACCACCGGCGTCGGGCAATACCACCGGCGTCGGGCGATAACACCGGCGTCGGGCGATACCACCGGCGTCGGGCGATAACACCGGCGTCGGGCGATACCACCGGCGTCGGGCAATACCACCGGCGTCGTGCGATACCACCGGCGTCGGGCGATACCACCGGCGTCGGGCGATACCACCGGCGTCGGGCGATAACACCGGCGTCGGGCGATACCTCCGGCGTCGGGCGATACCACCGGCGTCGGGCGATACCACCGGCGTCGGGCGATACCACCGGCGTCGGGCGATACCACCGGCGTCGGGCGATACCACCGGCGTCGGGCGATAACACCGGCGTCGGGCGATACCACCGGCGTCGGGCGATACCACCGGCGTCGGGCGATAACACCGGCGTCGGGCGATACCACCGGCGTCGGGCGATACCACCGGCGTCGGGCGATACCACCGGCGTCGGGCGATACCACCGGCGTCGGGCGATACCACCGGCGTCGGGCGATACCACCGGCGTCGGGCGATACCACCGGCGTCGGGCGATACCACCGGCGTCGGGCGATACCACCGGCGTCGGGCGATAACACCGGCGTCGGGCGATACCACCGGCGCGCAGCAGCAGCAGCTGTTGTCACGGTGTTGTAATCAACCGCCGCAGTCACACACCGGCTGGGCTCTAAAAATGGCCACAAATCTGCCAAAATTGGCGACTATGCGGAAGGTATCGAAAACTGTGGGACGACATACGGTCTCCAAAACATTGCCTTCCATGAAATGTATACGTTGAAATTGATCTGTAACCAACAGGACTTTACAAAAAAATCAGATCTTCAGCTTGGCAGCTTCACAAATGTCACGTATTCATTCACAGCCAGCTAATACTTCCTGATGTATCCATTTCATGTATTGAAACTGATGCCAGCCAATGTTAGCGGTCGGCGGTCGGCGGTCGGCGGTCGGCGGTCGGCGGTTGGTGCTCGGCGGTCGGTGCTCGGCGGTCGGCGGTCGGTGAGCGGTTCTGCGCCGCGCGTTGGAGAGTGATGCTGCACAACAGCAAGGTCGGGACGCTCCAGTTGGCCGGAGTGTGCCGCCGTCCCGAGAGGTGTGGAGAATCAGCCCCGTGTGGCCTCACGCTCCTCCCGCTCCCGCCTGACATTGAGGCCACTGATCCACTCGCGCGCGCACGCGCTGGCTCGGGTCGCCGCCGCTGCCGGGGGTCGCCGCTGGGCGGTAACACGGCCTCACGGAGAATGGTTGTCGCTTGGGTGGGCCCTGTCGGCGGGCACCACGGCAATGATAAACGCTCGACCACCATGTGCAACTCACGCATGACAGGCACGTGCTGGCTTTGAAAGACGCGCAAGGCTTGACGTATTTCGCCAGGTTTAGAAAGTTGTCGCGTAACTAAACATTTGTCATATTCGCCAGGGTCTGACAGTTGTGGAGTAGGCGAACATTTGTCACAGTGTCTGGTGTATGAATGCACTAGACCTGTGTACTGTTACGATAACCTGGCCACAGCTTAAATCATTTACGGATCGAGGCTAGTAGAGCACGAGATACAAAATTAAAACGCGCAAAAATTGAGAAAATAAGACGGAATGAACGTTGCTGATACAAATGGAAATAATGCGACAACAGCATATTGACAATAATAACCTTATCGAATGTATCTATGACATCCGGTATTCCGAAAATCATGTCCGCATTTTTATTTACCTTTTTGCCATTAAAAATGCGGAAAACAGATGAAGGTCTCACGGCATAATCAACTCACTCACTTACATAATCACTTAACCGCCCCCTTGTTTTAGAAGTTAAATAAAAGTACGAAGTTTTGTCATTCTCAGATTTGCTTCACCAATTACCATACTTTCAAAACAAGGTTGTACGAACATTGCAGGTTTTGCCGAGAGAAATTCGCAAAACTGTTGGAGCTCAATAACACACACGCACGTGCTGAACTTGTTACTGAACCGAACCGATTGAACCCCAAATTGAACCCCAACAAAACACATGCATCATTTGCAATATATTCCCTGGCTGTATGCTTCGCAGTTAACCACCCAAGGCTCATATTGCGCTGCGTCCATCCCTTCAAACACACCCGGCGGCCGCCCCCCGCGGTGCGCGTACGTGCCGTGTCGGGGCGCGTTACGCGTGTTTGTGTATGTTTACACGGCGGGTCGCGCGGGCGGGTCGGGTCACTCGCGCCGTCTGCCCGTGGCGGCCGATGCGCCGGGGCACGCCGGCCTGCTAGAAAGTACCGCCCGGCCGCCGGCACGGTGCCGGGCCCTGGGTGCCGGTGGATCGGAGGCTCGGAGCCCCGCCGCGCCGCCGCCGCCGCCGCCGCCGCTGAGCCTGGCGGCAGTCGTCAGCGGGAGTGCGTCGGCGCCGGTGGTGGGAGGGGCCGCGGAGGTGTGGCGCAGGGACAGGTCAGGAGGTGGACCACGGCACGTAGAGCAGTGGTGCTGCAGTGACCGGCCTGTGTGACGGAGTGGAGTGAGGCTGCGAAAATCGGACACGGAGTCGTCCGCGTCGGGTTCGGAGTCATCCGAGTCACGCCGGGGTCGGGGTGTGTACGACTTGCGGCGGTGACGGACGCTGAGGGGAAGCAGTCCGAGTCACGTGAGCAGCAGGTCACTCTGCTGGTGACCAACGAACATCAGGTGAGGATAATAATCAGACATGAAATCAAATGACATGTCATTATGAGGGATACTAAACCGCATCCCACAAGACAAATAGCAAGATGTTCGGAGTAATGTTTTCAATCATTTACGTTCTATGTCAGGTGGAAATCAAACTCACGTGGAGATCAGAGAGACAGCCGTGCTTTTTCTACCTCACTCAAATCAACTGGCGGATCTCTAGTTCACTGACGACCAAGTTATTCAGTGGGGGGGGGGGGATTAAATCCCCAAAAGTCTGACACAATTCCAACAAAGATGAGATTTCGCTTGCTTGTGCACGCAAAATTGATTAAACATAAATCTGCCTTTGAAAAATATCAGAATTTCGCTAAAATCAAGGAATCAGTAAATTTTCAGCCCATTTCAGTCGTTTTGGGGACAAAACGGTGATGTCCCCTCAAGACCTGCGCCCCTTGCTCATATTTTGGCATGCTCCATTTACGCTTCCTATCCTATCACCACCTATCTTATGTTGAAAAAAACTGCTGAAAAGGAAACAATTGAACTAAACTAAAACGTAAAAATGAAAATGTCAAACGTCGTAAAAAGTAACAAACCGTCACTTGAATCAATATAAATATAAGACGAGAACTAACTTAACCCTCGCCCGTGCAGCGTCCGATCAGTGCGTGACCGTGCAGGGGGGGGGGGGGTACAAGCGTTTCACCCCTAATTGAGCTAGAGCTTCGATTAAAAAACGAGCGTGTTGCTTGTCACGAGAAGAAGCCATTGATACCCTATTTGAAGGTCCTAGGTCATTAGGTGACTTCTGAGGTCATGTCAATGACCCAAAAGTCAACCAAATTGTAAATGCGTATACATTGAATGTAATCGAGCTAGAATCGCGAATGAGCATATAATTATACTAAATGGGTGCCAAATTTGAAATCAGTGTCACAAAATGTCTTAGAAACTGCCAAATTCCAAAAGGTCATGTCAGGTCATTTGAGGTCAGTGACTTCGGTTGACCTGTGGGGGCGCATGACCCCAGTGGAACATATATTTATGTAAAATGGATCCCATATTTGAAATCAGCGTCACAAAATGTCCAAAAACTGCCAGAAGCCAAAAAAGTAATATGAGGTCATCGGAGGTCAGTGACCTCGGTTGACCTCTGAAAAGGTCAATCGAGGTCACAATCTCAATGGAAACCACAACTGTCACCTGGAAACACATGTGCATATGCTCCTGAACAACAAACACTCGGAAACTGCACAAGTTACAAGGATCAATACTACGGAACGCCAGTTGCGCCTGACATGACCTTGAAAAACAGGTCTTATGTCACGGGTCATGTGACATACAAGTTAAAAAATTCAGAATATGTGTCAAATTGTTCAGAAATAGGGTACTGAATGTTTCATCGCAATCGGTTGATATTTACGCGAGTTATTCCCGAAAAAAAAACGAGGGGGTGGCATCCACCCCCTGCACTGACGAGGGTTAAACATGCGCAAATGGTTTGCGCGGACAGATGAAGTGCATGTTTTTGAGAAAGTTGAAACAAAGGATCCGTGGTCTAGTCTAGTCACTTATCCTGACAGAGCGTCAGCGTCAACCTAGTTCGGAGGAGCCACACCCGGTTCAGAAGTTCCGTCCATGGAAACCGGGCCAGAGTCCATTCCTGGATGTGACCGAACATTCTGTCTGTTTTTGTCCCACCCGCTGCCCTTCTCAGTGTCCATCCTCGCCGTCTTCTCTCACGAATCCTGAACACCGTTCCGATGCGCTCATTTCTCTCCTGTTCCCATCTCACCATCATGATAGGCCGTTTTACCGCATTATGAAATTTACCGATGGAACTACAGAGTATGGGGAATTAAGCCGCGGCGGCGCGCTGTGTTATTACTGCGCGCGCGGGTCAGCCATCAGATGCATTTTTCCCGCGCGCCTCGGCCGAATTCCTGGCGGGGAAATGTTACGGGCAGGAGATAATGAGTCCGACTCGTGATGAATATCGCGGAGGCAGTGGGGCGTCAATTTGATTCATGACACCGTTTGGTCTAATACACAGAATAATAATGTGAGATATTGAGATGTAATACCCAAATCAATTGTATGCCGTCATCTGCGAAGGAGAATGACGGAGAGCTTCAGCAAGAAAACAAATCACTAGATGACGCGTTATGCTTATTTTTACGTTAAAAGTACCACGCCAGAAGTACGTCCCTAGGCCCACCACGGGAACACTGAAGACAAGTTCACCACTACGTTCACAAACTTAGTGGCAACCGGGTGGTGACGACTGACGACCGTTGATTCAATACCGGCCGATCGTTGCATGTCGTTTACTAGTTGGTCTGGTTTAGTTGTTTCAGTTGGGTTGAACGTCCTTTAGCTGTAGTGCGAACCGCGGAAGTGGGCTTCGCGTCACTGTAATATTCAGCCTTACTTTTACTTTCAATGTATTTCTGCGTTCTGGCAGGTTTTCATACATGAGGAAATCGATAAAGTGGCGGGTGTCTGAAAGCATGGCTTAAAATGCACAAACTGCACAGTGCACAGCATCGCTCATTGGCCAGGGTACCTTCCCAATGCGCATCTCATGGATCAGGGTGCCTTCCTAATGTCCCGTCCCACGGACCAGAGTGCCTTCCTGATGTCCCGTCCCACGGACCAGGGTGCCTTCCTAATGTGCCGTCTCATGGACCAGGGTGCCTTCCTAATGTCCCGTCTCATGGACCAGGGTGCCTTCCTGATGTCCCGTCCCACGGACCAGGGTGCCTTCCTGATGTCCCGTCCCATGGACCAGGGTGCCTTCCTGATGTCCCGTCCTATGGACCAGGGTACCTTCCCAATGTCCCGTCTCATGGACCAGGGTGCCTTCCTAATGTCCCGTCCTATGGACCAGGGTGCCTTCCTAATGTCCCGTCTCACGGACCAGGGTGCCTTCCTAATGTCCCGTCCTATGGAGGTGCCTTCCTAATGTCCCGTCCCACGGACCAGGGTACCTTACTAATGTCCTGTCTCATGAACCAGGGTGCCTTCCTGATGTCCCGTCCTATGGATCAGGGTGCCTTCCTGATGTCCCGTCCCACGGACCAGGGTGCCTTCCTGATGTCCCGTCCTATGGATCAGGGTGCCTTCCTGATGTCCCGTCCCACGGACCAGGGTGCCTTCCTGATGTCCCGTCCTATGGATCAGGGTGCCTTCCTAATGTTCTGTCCAGACTGGTTATTGATTCGACTCTGATTGAATCGATTGGAATCGTTCAATCAAAATCCCTTGAATCAAAGAAAAATTGATTTACCACCGGAATTTTGGATTTATGAATCATGATTGAATCAAAACCCGCATAGAAACAAGGCTGATTGAACCAAAAAGGCTGTTCAATGCTATTTCAATGGTGAGTCAACCGTGATTTGATCAAAAAATGTTTTGATTCTTTGAGTCGGAAGAATTATTTCTCAAAATGGTTATTCATGAATCAAACGGTGACTGAATCATTCATATTCCAAAACAAATCGTGATGGAATCCTTCCAAAAAAGGTGAATCAATAACCAGTCTGGGACTCCCGTCCCATAGACTCAGGGTGCCTTCCTGATGTCCCGTCCCACGGACCAGGGTGCCTTCCTGATGTCCCGTCCCACGGACCAGGGTACCTTACTAATGTCCCGTCCCACGGACCAGGGTGCCTTCCTGATGTCCCGTCATATGGACCAGGGTACCTTCCTAATGTCCCGTCCTATGGACCAGGTGCCTTCCTAATATCCCGTCCCACGGACCAGGGTACCTTACTAATGTCCCGTCTCATGGACCAGGGTACCTTCCTAATGTCCCGTCCTATGGATCAGGGTGCTTTCCTGATGTCCCGTCCTATGGACCAGGGTCCTGCCTTCCTAATGTCTCGTCTCATGGACCAGGGTGCCTTCCTGATGTCCCGTCTCATGGATCCTTGCCTTCCTAATGTCCCGTCTCATGGACCAGGGTACCTTCCTAATGTCCCGTCCCATGGACCAGGGTGCCTTCCTAATGTCCCGTCCTATGGACCAGGGTTCCTTCCTAATGTCCCGTCCTATGGACCAGGGTGCCTTCCTGATGTCCCGTCCTATGGACCAGGGTGCCTTCCTGATGTCCCGTCCCACGGACCAGGGTGCCTTCCTAATGTCCCGTCCTATGGACCAGGGTGCCTTCCCGATGTCCCGTCCCACGGACCAGGGTGCCTTCCTAATGTCCCGTCCTATGGACCAGGGTGCCTTCCTGATGTCCCGTCCTATGGACCAGGGTGCCTTCCTGATGTCCCGTCCCACGGACCAGGGTGCCTTCCTAATGTCCCGTCCTATGGACCAGGTGCCTTCCTAATGTCCCGTCCCACGGACCAGGGTGCCTTCCTAATGTCCCGTCTCATGGACCAGGGTGCCTTCCTAATGTCCCGTCCTATGGACCAGGGTGCCTTCCCGATGTCCCGTCCCACGGACCAGGGTGCCTTCCTGATGTCCCGTCCTATGGATCAGGGTGCCTTCCTAATGTCCCGTCCTATGGATCAGGGTGCCTTCCTGATGTCCCGTCATATGGACCAGGGTGCCTTCCCGATGTCCCGTCCCACGGACCAGGGTGCCTTCCTGATGTCCCGTCCTATGGATCAGGGTGCCTTCCTAATGTCCCGTCCTATGGACCAGGGTGCCTTCCTAATGTCCCGTCCCACGGACCAGGGTGCCTTCCCGATGTCCCGTCTCATGGACCAGGGTGCCTTCCTAATGTCCCGTCCCACGGACCAGGGTGCCTTCCTGATGTCCCGTCTCATGGACCAGGGTGCCTTCCTAATGTCCCGTCCTATGGACCAGGGTGCCTTCCTAATGTCCCGTCCTATGGACCAGGGTGCCTTCCTAATGTCCCGTCCCACGGACCAGGGTGCCTTCCCGATGTCCCGTCTCATGGACCAGGGTGCCTTCCTAATGTCCCGTCCCACGGACCAGGGTGCCTTCCTGATGTCCCGTCTCATGGACCAGGGTGCCTTCCTAATGTCCCGTCTCACGGACCAGGGTGCCTTCCTGATGTCCCGTCATATGGACCAGGGTACCTTCCTAATGTCCCGTCCTATGGACCAGGTGCCTTCCTAATGTCCCGTCCCACGGACCAGGGTACCTTACTAATGTCCCGTCTCATGGACCAGGGTACCTTCCTAATGTCCCGTCCTATGGATCAGGGTGCTTTCCTGATGTCCCGTCCTATGGACCAGGGTCCTGCCTTCCTAATGTCTCGTCTCATGGACCAGGGTGCCTTCCTGATGTCCCGTCTCATGGATCCTTGCCTTCCTAATGTCCCATCTCATGGACCAGGGTACCTTCCTAATGTCCCGTCCCATGGACCAGGGTGCCTTCCTAATGTCCCGTCATTTGGACCAGGGTTCCTTCCTAATGTCCCGTCCTATGGACCAGGGTGCCTTCCTGATGTCCCGTCCTATGGACCAGGGTGCCTTCCTGATGTCCCGTCCCACGGACCAGGGTGCCTTCCTAATGTCCCGTCCTATGGACCAGGGTGCCTTCCCGATGTCCCGTCCCACGGACCAGGGTGCCTTCCTAATGTCCCGTCCTATGGACCAGGGTGCCTTCCTGATGTCCCGTCCTATGGACCAGGGTGCCTTCCTGATGTCCCGTCCCACGGACCAGGGTGCCTTCCTAATGTCCCGTCCTATGGACCAGGTGCCTTCCTAATGTCCCGTCCCACGGACCAGGGTGCCTTCCTAATGTCCCGTCTCATGGACCAGGGTGCCTTCCTAATGTCCCGTCCTATGGACCAGGGTGCCTTCCCGATGTCCCGTCCCACGGACCAGGGTGCCTTCCTGATGTCCCGTCCTATGGATCAGGGTGCCTTCCTAATGTCCCGTCCTATGGATCAGGTTGCCTTCCTGATGTCCCGTCATATGGACCAGGGTGCCTTCCCGATGTCCCGTCCCACGGACCAGGGTGCCTTCCTGATGTCCCGTCCTATGGATCAGGGTGCCTTCCTAATGTCCCGTCCTATGGACCAGGGTGCCTTCCTAATGTCCCGTCCCACGGACCAGGGTGCCTTCCCGATGTCCCGTCTCATGGACCAGGGTGCCTTCCTAATGTCCCGTCCCACGGACCAGGGTGCCTTCCTGATGTCCCGTCTCATGGACCAGGGTGCCTTCCTAATGTCCCGTCCTATGGACCAGGGTGCCTTCCTAATGTCCCGTCCTATGGACCAGGGTGCCTTCCTAATGTCCCGTCCCACGGACCAGGGTGCCTTCCCGATGTCCCGTCTCATGGACCAGGGTGCCTTCCTAATGTCCCGTCCCACGGACCAGGGTGCCTTCCTGATGTCCCGTCTCATGGACCAGGGTGCCTTCCTAATGTCCCGTCTCACGGACCAGGGTGCCTTCCTGATGTCCCGTCTCATGGACCAGGGTACCTTCCTAATGTCCCGTCTCATGGACCAGGGTGCCTTCCTGATGTCCCGTCCCACGGACCAGGGTGCCTTCCTAATGTTCCGTCTCATGGATCAGGGTGCCTTCCTGATGTCCCGTCGTATGGACTAGGGTGCATTCCTAATGTCCCGTCCTAGGGACCAGGTGCCTTTTTGATGTCCTGTCCCACGGGCCAGGGTGCCTTCCTGATGTCCCGTCCCACGGACAGCATTTGGCCGTGGGCGAACGAGCAGCATGACACCAGACGAGCTGACCAGTTCACAATGCCGCGAATGCGCACAGAGACGGGGAAAAGACGACTGTGCAGCAGAGGAGTGGGCACACTGAACAAACTAGGGATAGACCCAAGCGCACCGGCGTTCCGGAGTAACCTAAAGTGCACGATATTGGACGGATAGGGGCGAAACGATGGCTGTGCAAGCGACTGAACTGTGATCAGGTACATGTACCTGACTTGTACTTGACATGTACTTGTACGTGTACCTGATTGCATGTCCTTGTTTTAACAGAAATGACGTGCATCTTTTAAAAGCCATGTCCATCGTGGATAAGTTGCGAAATACATCAATCAATCAATAAATGGACCGGGGTACCTTCCTAATGCCCCGTCAATCTGGTGGTGGATACCGAACATTAAACTTTCCCTCCTGTGAACACGCCGCCCTGGTCTGTACCTGTGTCCCGCCCCCTTCTGGCCAGCTGTCCCACTGAAGTCCCGCCCCTCCCAGCCGTCCCCACAGGCAGCCGGCCGTCCGCCCCTCCATTCCTGACACTCCTCGGCCGGTCGGCACGTGTCCAGTACCCGGCACGTGTCCAGTACGCGGCACGTGTCCAGTATGTGGCACATGTCCAGTACGCGGCACGTGGTGGCGCTGGAGGAGGGGTGGCTGGAGCCGGTGGCCCGTGGAACTGGCCATCCCGGGTCGGTGTGACGGTGATTAATGGCGCTCGCTCCACCGACAGCCGATAATGTGCGCCCCATTGACAGAGGTGTGTGAACAGATCGGTAGGGAGGACACACTCACGTCCGCCGGTATGTCTCAATCGAGTCTCCTCCGCTTCTCTCAGGGCTGTAGGATACTCCCGGTCTTCCGATTCGTATCTTTTGTCATTTAAGACAATGCCTTGTTTTAAAGCACACAACATGCGAATCGTGCAGTGGGGCGAAAATCTTGCGAGATTCATTTGAACTAATGATGAAGTAAAGAATCGGAGGGTTTAATACATTATGTGAATTGTGTTATTTAATGATGATTTGATTATTTAAGTAATTGGAAAGTTGTCACAAATCAGTAGTGTTTTCATCAGTATCCAGCCATGCTACAGCAGACGCCATTGGAGACAGGAACAAATTAAATACACTCATTTTAGCCTCATATAATATCATATACCAGTAAGGCGCCGTAATTGGCGATGCACGAGCGAGCGCGAACGAAATGTATGGTGAATTTCAACTCGATCGGGCAAGTAGTTTCTGATATGCAAAAAAGGGTGAGCTCATGCGCACGTGCGGAGATACCTTACCACTGACTTGTGGGAAGGTGGCTGCTGAGAGGTCCCTAACCACACACCAAATTTAAACACAATCAGCTCAGCCGTTCCTGACATATATAATAGGGGGTGAGCACGTGCGCACGTGCAGAGGCACCCCACCCTGACTTGTGGAAAGGCGGCGGCTGGGAGGTCCCTAACCACACACCAAATTTAAACACAATCAGCTCAGCCGTTCCTGACATATATAATAGGGGGTGAGCACGTGCGCACGTGCAGAGGCACCCCACCCTGACTTGTGGAAAGGCGGCGGCTGGGAGGTCCCTAACCACACACCAAATTCGAACACAATCCACTCAGCCGTTCCTGAGACATAGAATAGGGGCGAGCACGTGCGAACGTGCAGCGGCACCCTACCCCTGACTTGTGGGAAAGTGGCGGCTGAGAGGTCCCTAACCACACACCAATTTAGAAAACAATTGGCTCAGCCGTTCCTGAGATATAGAATAGGGGTGTGCACGTGCGCCCGTGCAGAGGCACCCCACCCCTGACTTGTTGGAAACTGGCGGCTGAGGGGTTCCTAACCCCACATCAAATTTGCACATAATCTGCCCAGCCGTTGCGAAGTTTTTGCGAGAAAACACTTTTCAACACCCCTCACGCGGCACGCGCCACGCGCAGTGGTAGGCACCCACATGAGTCGGAACTGGTCTCAAACAGGGTAGATTGGATGGGACTGCTCAGCAAAGAAGTCAGCTTGTCAATTGGACGTGTGGTTGCAGAGATATGAGCTTCTCAAAAGCGTCGCCACGGGTCGGGTCGGGTCGGGTCGGGTCGGGCCGGGCCGCTCATAATCAGATTTTTCCCATATACCACGGAAGGACGAGCGAGCGCTTCGCGCTCGCTCGTATAAAATATTGTATAAATACATCACCAAAGAACACAATCGGACAACTACAAATTACGGATAACATTCTGCTGCGTTGCGATTCTACAACTGAAAGTGAGTACTTGATTGCACTTGGATACTTCTAAAATTCATAGGTCCCTATTACTGTTGGGCTAAACCAAATACGAATACATCGGGGGGGGGGGGGGGAGGCTATTCGATCCCCTTCGTATCTCGGAAACTGCTGGACCGATTATCTCCGGGAAAGTGGCATCCGATTTCTTGGAGCATGATCTGTATTCCTATTTTCATAAATATGCAAAATTTTGTCATGGGCGGATACAGCTTGCAAAACAATTGGGGAAAACATGCATTTTTTAGATTCTTGCCCTGGGACGTCGTTAGAAAGCAATGTTATCATGCTGTTGGATTTCGCCACCTAATTGTATGCTCTAACATATACTCTTTTTTTAAAGTTTGGGGAAATTAACCTAATGGCGTCCTCAGGCAATTCCAAAGGGGTATGCAAATATGTCAATATAATATTTGTTGCCGCTTTGATTTCTGTTTTAGATGCTTATAATTATATGTGTATGCATGATAAATAAAATTATGACAGTTTTGTATTTGTGCTGTGGCGTGTTCAGGAGGAGAAGGGGAGGGGAATTGAGCCTTGTCTTTTGTTTTCTTTATCTTTGCTTATTGATATATTTTGTTATGTAGTGTCACGCCATGGGTTCACAATTCCCCCTAATTTCATCCCTGGGACCGCCTATGCCCCAAAATACAATTTGGTCCATGCAGATGATATTGCATGCAATTACCAACTGCAAAATAACGTTGAGGGGCACTAAACACAATGCGTGTGAAAGGATTCGAGCACATGCCCCCAAAATCCGTCCCTGGAGTCGTCCTTGGGAAACCAAAAATTTCGCACAAATATGTACCGTGTGCAAGGCATTGCTAAAACAGGTCACCAAGTTTCAAGTTGATATATTTTGCTATGTAGTTACACGTCGTGGTTCCACAACTCCCCCTAATTTAATCCCTGGAGCCGCCCAAAACATTGGGTCATGCGCTTGCGTCCCACCCCTGGAACCGCCTATGCCACAAAATATAATTGTGATCCATGCAGATGATATTACACGAGATAGTCCACCGCGAAATCACGTTTTGAGTTACTAAACACAATGTGTGTGTACACTTGCCCCCTAAAACCCGTTCCTGGAGTCGCCTGTGAGAAATCCTAAAATATAAAAAACAAATCACACAAGGTGTGCAAAAAACAGCTAAGAAGGTTCACGCAGTTCAAAATCCTTATCTTTCAGATTTCGAAGAAATACCATTGACCCAAAATACCTCCCAAAATACGTCCCTGAAGGCGTCCATGCGCAATCCAAAAAATGGGGAAAATGTTCAACATGTCTACAAAAAGCAGCAAGGAAAGGTGTGAAAGTCGTAGGCACGTATCTACAACGGTTAGAGCATGGGAACTGATTCCCTTTGAAAGCTGAGTCGCGCTGAAAACCAAAACGGCACCCAAAAACGCGCCTGGAGCCGCCCCTGGTGAGCTGCCAATTTGGGAAATTTTCCGAAAATATGCCAAATGAATATTTAGGAAAAGTCAAAAAGTTGGATGGCCATATCATTACTTGTTTGAAGACAGGATCGGAACAACCTTAAGGGGGGGGGGGGGGTTGTTTTACCCCCCCCCCCCGACACTAATAGGGTTAAGCTGAAAGAAAGGATCCGGCTAGATTTTGAATATGCTAAGTACGTACTTAGGAAGAACCCATTTGAAGAAAAAAAGTGTATGGAAAGACGTTTTGTGCTGTCCTGAAATAGTTTGTATCATGCAACTGAGAGACCGTTTCCTATTCAGAGCGTGTTACATAGATTTTACCAATAAATGCATGTGTTTATAAATCAAAATGCTGAAGCCAATTGAAGAAGAAAAAACACCGGAAGTGATAAAGGACTCTACAGGATCAAATAATACGTTTGTTATTGGATCATACCATATTTGGTCATGAATTATTGGATTATTGGATCGGGCGAACAGTTGCATGATAAAATACTTAATGGACTCGCGCCTGAAATATTTCTTATTGAACTCGCCTTCGGCTCGTCCAATAACCGAAGGGTGGTTGAACATTGGACAACACTATTCTTTATAATTGTGTTTCCATTGTTAACAAATATTTTTGCAGGCGCTCGTCCATTACAGTATAGTATATGGAGTCCAACTGGTAAGCTGCTCGGACGCCCAGCTTCATTTTTACACCAACCAATTTACATTCGAGATCAGTAGTGTTATGTAAATCTGGCATTTTCGCTGGCGTTTGATCAGCAGCAGCAGCGGTGTTGGGACCAGGCGGTGTCGGTCGTGGCGCCACTGCCGTGGTTACTAGTCACGTGCCTCCGGTGGCGGCGGCGGCGGCGCAGCGGCGCGCCACTCTGCGACAGATGTGGCGCAGTCAGGGAGGCTGCGGCGCCGGAGCCGTTAGCCGCAGCGCCGGTGCTCAGATCGGTCACAGAACATGCCAGGCACCAGAAGCTCTCGATCAGAAGCTCTCGATCAGGAGGCCACAGCCACAGCGAACGTCCGTAAACCGCGGTCAGACAGAGAAGTGCGGCAGGCTACAGCGATCGTATTCGTCGGCAGCTGTTAGGCAAGAACCGCGCCACCTTCAGACCTTATAGCGGCTGAAGAACTTCACTGAGGACTCTCACTCTAGAGAATGAGAGCAGACTAGGGAGGCCGCATCAGGCCACCTCAGGCTCAGTGCGCTGCCAGCCTCTCGGCTGACAGTTTGCCAGGCCGCTGATTGAATCGGATGCCGGCGCACGCTCCTCTCCATTGTTATTCGGCGAGCCTGCACCGTCTGTTCGGCGGCCGGCTGACGCCGCTGCCAGCTGGGCCGGCGGTGCGGCGGGCTCGCGCGCCACGTGACCGAAACTGATGGCACCGCCGGTGGCCGGATGTTCGCGATATGTTTCCGATCGGATCGCAACGTTCCCGAGCAGGCTCGCGCGCCACGTGACCGAAACTGATGGCACCGCCGGTGGCCGGATGTTCGCGATATGTTTCCGATCGGATCGCAAAGTTCCCGAGCAGGCTAATTGGCGAGTGGAAGGAAAAGACGCAGCGTCGGGACATTCACATACGCTTCGATAATGTTAATATCAGCCGAATGGAGGAAATATGTCACATTGTTAATTTTCGAAGTTCAATCATCAATGTTTGCTTTGTTTCTCGGAACTAAGTTACAGCCCCCAGGTGGGCACCAGCCATTTTAGCTGGTCTGGGTGAAGGTGGATTCAAGCGAACTTCCTGATATGAGCAGCGGGATGCAAAGTGATTCCTCCAGTGGCTATTTTACTACATCGCAAACGAAACACTCTGGTCATATAGCCAAAAATAATCCAGGAAATACCTGTTTGACCTTGCAATGTGTAGGTATGCGGTGCATGCACACTGTCAGGCCAGCACCGTTAAACGGAGGTGACGTAGCTGTCAGTAATTAGTTGCGAAGGTCCTGCCTTCCATTCATAAAGACATAAAAGAAAAGTGCAACAAAGAGCCTCTTGGGCCCATCCGAGGTTGCACCCCCCCCCCCCCATCCCCCCCCCCCCCCTCCACCAGTCTCGCCCCTTCAAATCACCTTACTCTACCTGCATAAAAGAAGGCTAATCCCACGAGTATTTATGAACTAATCCCTTCTCTGTAAAGTATTTATCTAATCTAATTTTGAAGGAAGCAAGTGTCACTGCATCAGCGACATCCCCTGGTAGCATATTCCAATGTCCTACAACCCTTCTACTGAAAAATGACTGTCGTAGCCTAGTCCTACTTTGTTTCATAATGAGTTTATGCTGATGACCTCTACCTCGATTTTCCCTATTGAACTCAAACATACCCTTTAAATATCCAGAATGCTGACTATTTACAAATTTGAAGACTTCAATTAGATCTCCTCTTAGCCTTCTATATCTAAGTGAAAACATACCCAATTTCCTTAATCTATCTTCATAAGGTAAACTACCAAGACAATTTATCATTTTTGTTGCCCTTTTTTGAACTCTTTCTAACAACCAGCAATCTTTCTCATATGTTGGAGACCAGGCTTGCACACAATACTCCAAATGTGGTCTAACGTATGCACAATACAGTTTTGTTATTACCTTTTCACTCTTGTAGGAAACATTTCTGTTAATGGCCCCTAGCATTCTAAGTGCCTTTTTCCTAGCTTCTACAACCTGGTCTGACGCTGATAGTCTATTGTTTACCACGACACCTAAATCTCTTTCCTTTTCAATCTGCTCCATTTTCTGCCCACCCATTTCATACCTATGTTTACTGCTAACCCGTCCAGCGTGCATAATCTTACATTTACTCAAATTGAATTTCATCTGCCATGCTTCAGACCACTCAACTAGCTTGTCCAGATCTGATTGAAAAACATCCTGATCATGTTTTCCTCTAATAATCCTGACAACTTTTAGATCGTCTGCAAATTTCAAGACTTTGCTGTCTATACTGTTCTCAATTGCATTCACAAATATTATAAAAAGCAATGGGCCCAGGACTGAGCCCTGTGGAACCCCACTGAGAACCTCCTTCCATTGTGATTGGCACCCATTCAATATAACCCTTTGCTGGCGTCCTGAAAGCCACGTTTCTATCCAATCCAGAATCTTGCCCCTGATCCCATGAATTTTAAGTTGCAACCCCAGTCTTGTATGGGGGACTTTGTCAAATGCTTTACTGAAATCAAGAAAAGCTACATCTAGCTGTTTACCCTGATCAACGTTATCTGTTGCAACATCCAAAAACTCCAGAAGATTAGTTAAACAAGAACGGCCCTTCCTAAAGCCATGCTGTGTATCTTTGATGAGTTCATTTTGCTCCAAGAATTCAACAATCTTATCTTTGATGATTGATTCAAGCACCTTGCAGACTAATGAGGTCAGACTAACTGGTCTATAGTTTTCCTCTTTACTTCTATCTCCCTTTTTATGAATAGGAACAACATTTGCTCTTTTCCAATCAAGTGGAATTTTACTATCTGCAAGTGATTTAGAAAATATTATGGCTAATGGAACCGACAACTCCCTTTCAGATTCTCTTAAAAGTCTAGCATGGATTTCATCAGGTCCTTCTGCCTTGTTAGGCCTTACTTTCTTTAGATATTCTAGAACAAGTTCACTACTTATGCCACCTAGCTCTCCTATAGTCTCCTCTGTCTCTAGCTCAGGCTGAAGTGCTGCAATACTACTCTGGTCCTCGATAGTAAAGACAGATTGAAACTGATCATTAAGCACTTCAACCATTTCACTGTCCTTGCTAACTAACACATCATCTACCTTAAATGGACCTATATTTTTGGAAACTGTACTTAACTTATAAAAACTGAAGAACTTCTTACTATCTGCATTACAATGTCTAGCTAAATCAAGTTCCTTTGCCCTTTTAGCTGCTCTGACCTTTTTCTTAACTGAATTTCTTGCATTCTGGTAGGCCTTCTGATTTATATCTAGTGAAGATCCCTTCAAAATGCCAAATGCACTTCTTTTAGCTTGTATAGCACTCCTTACTTCTGGGGTAAGCCAAACTGGATTGCCCTTGGTTCTGTTACGTTTGTGCCTGAGGGGTATATGCCGATTTTGAATTTGGCTTAATCTAGCTTTGAAAACATTCCAGGCCTCACATGCATCTAAACCTGCCAACTCAACGTTCCATTTTATCTGTGCGAGGTCATTTCTAATACCATCAAAATCAGCCCGGCTGAAGTTTGGAACCATAATAAGGTTATCTTTGGGCCTCATTTCTGATGAGATATTGAATTTAACCATATTGTGATCACTGGTTCCTAGACCTGCACAAATACTTATGTCACTAACTAGATCACTGTTGTCTGAGAATACAAGGTCTAGAATGGAGCAATGTCTGGTTGGCTCTGTTACAAACTGATGCATGAAAAGCTCCTCTTCAAAGATTTGCCTATACAACCTACACTCATTTGTTTCCTCTGCTATACTTTCGTATCCTCTTAAGTTAAAATCTCCCATAATAAGACACTGAGCCCGAAAGTTCCTACGTATTTCCTCACAAATATCTTGGTCTGTTTCAGCTTGGGAGTTCCTTGGAAGATTCCCTGGTCTGTAAAATGCACCTATCCTCAACCTTCCTCTGTTTCCTGTACCAATTTTAATGTCAAGCCAGATTGATTCTACTTCTTTTACTTTACTAGAATCATCAACTCTAGTAGTGCAGTACAAGCTATTTACATATACAAACACTCCGCCTCCCTGCCGTGATTCTCTGCAGTATGAGAACATGTTATACCCTTGTAACTCGAAATCCTGTAGCCTATCCCTATTATACCCCTCACTAACCCATGTCTCGGTTACACAAATGATATCAGGCTTTTCAAGGGCAACATAACACTCAAACTCATCAAATTTAGACCTAATACTTTGGGCATTCAGCAACACACATGTGATCTTATACTTTGAGCTGACTCTACTAATTCTGAGGGAATTATGATCTACTGTCCTATTCTGACATGAACTTCTACCAATGCTTACTTCTTGATGCCCTAGTACTAGCGTCCCTGAACCCCCCTCCTACCTAGTTTCCCTGAATGACACTTCTGTAGGCATCTCCCAAAGCCCTTGCCCCCTCATCCGATAAGTGAAGCCCATCCTTCATATAGTACCTATGCCACTCATAGAACTGATCCCATAAGTCTACATAACTAAGCCCCATAGCTGAACATAAGTTCTGAACTGAGCTGTTCACAGACAGAGCTCTCGAGTACCACTCCTCACTGGCTCCACAGCGAGGGAGGATGCCAGTCACAATGACTGGTTTCCTGGACTCCTTCAACCTCTGCAGCAGGCTGTGGCATTCAATCAAGCTGTGGCATTCTTGGCCTTCATTAACTAACTTCCAAGAAAATAATGGGCCTGTCAAAACATGTGTGAGTGTTGGGCGGCGAATCACTCAGGCGCACATTGAAGTACCGTTTTGCATCTGGTGAAAGCGCGGTTCGCAGCCCTCTGGCGGCCATGAGCAATGAGGCGTCGACAGCCAATCCGCCTTGATGATTGGTAGCCATCGGTATTCATCTCACGAGTTCGCTGCACGGTTCATTTAGCGCTCACGTGCAACGCACAGATGTGCCGGAAGCTGCCCCGGCGTGTAACACACTTGACGTGCGCAACTCCAGCGTATTGCATGTGATCATACTCCGCGTGCATACGACGCACAGGTGTGCCGGAAGCTGCCCCGGCGTGTAACACACTTGACGTGCGCAACTCCAGCGCGTTGCATGTGCTCATACTCGGCGTACATACGACGCACAGGTGTGCCGGAAGCTGCCCCGGCGTGTAACACACTTGACGTGCGCAACTCCAGCGCGTTGCATGTGCTCATACTCCGCGTGCATACGACGCACAGGTGTGCCGGAAGCTGCCCCGGCGTGTAACACACTTGACGTGCGCAACTCCAGCGCGTTGCATGTGCTCATACTCCGCGTGCATACGACGCACAGGTGTGCCGGAAGCTGCCCCGGCGTGTAACACACTTGACGTGCGCAACTCCAGCGCGTTGCATGTGCTCATACTCCGCGTGCATACGACGCACAGGTGTGCCGGAAGCTGCCCCGGCGTGTAACACACTTGACGTGCGCAACTCCAGCGCGTTGCATGTGCTCATACTCCGCGTGCATACGACGCACAGGTGTGCCGGAAGCTGCCCCGGCGTGTAACACACTTGACGTGCGCAACTCCAGCGCGTTGCATGTGCTCATACTCCGCGTGCATACGACGCACAGGTGTGCCGGAAGCTGCCCCGGCGTGTAACACACTTGACGTACGCAACTCCAGCGCGTTGCATGTGCTCATACTCCGCGTACATACGACGCACAGGTGTGCCGGAAGCTGCCCCGGCGTGTAACACACTTGACGTACGCAACTCCAGCGCGTTGCATGTGCTCATAATCCGCGTGCATACGACGCACAGGTGTGCCGGAAGCTGCCCCGGCGTGTAACACACTTGACGTACGCAACTCCAGCGCGTTGCATGTGCTCATACTCCGCGTGCATACAACGCACAGGTGTGCCGGAAGCTGCCCCGGCGTGTAACACACTTGACGTGCGCAACTCCAGCGCGTTGCATGTGCTCATACTCCGCGTGCATACGACGCACAATGTGCCGGAAGCTGCCCCGGCGTGTAACACACTTGACGTGCGCAACTCCAGCGCGTTGCATGTGCTCATACTCCGCGTGCATACGACGCACAGGTGTGCCGGAAGCCAAGCCGGAGTATAACACACTTGACGTGCGCAACTCCAGCGCGTTGCATGTGCTCATACTCGGCGTACATACGACGCACAGGTGTGCCGGAAGCCAAGCCGGAGTATACCGCACTTGACGTGCGTTGAACATCCCTCATTACTCAGGTATGTCGGTCGACATAACGCTGGCCGTCCGCTCGCCATCACAACATTCCGAACCACCGCGCCGCGGTGAATGGAGGGCATTCAGGCATCCGAGGCGGCATCTAGGCACCCCTGCGACCGACGCGACGGCGCCGCTAAAGGCTACCGGCCACAAAAACGGCCTCAGCTCACCTGTGTTGACGACCCACGGTTTTTCTGGCGCACGATTGGCTGGCCGGCTGCGCATGATCCGCCGCCTCGGCAGATCATGTCGGCAGATCGGTGATCATCTCGGCAGATCGGTCGGGCCGGCTCGGTCTGCCTCCTCGGCGGATCATGTCGGCAGATCGGTGATGATCTCGCCAGATCGGTGATCATCTCGGCAGATCGGTCAGGCGCGGCACGAGGACATACGCCGACGGAGAAGGTGTCGACCGGCGTCAACGGACGTGACGAGTAGAGTACCCCGGCACGGTGCGGCCTGGTGCGACGCGGCACAGGGCTGAGAGCGGCGCCCGGGGCGGTCCCTCCGGCTGCCCCGCCGCACCCTCCTGCTCTCCGGTCAGCTCCAGACACCTCCGCCGTGAGGACGCGGCGGAGTGGTGCTGTGATGCATCTCAGGAGGTGTGTGTATGCTGATGTCACGAGACTGTCGGACGGGGATGATGGAGCATGGGAACCGACAGACGGTCCAGGGTGTGAACTCGGCGCCCAGACGCGGTCTGTTTGGTGTCGCTAGAAACAAGAGTGTAGGAATATCATGAAAAACCTGTGAGTTGGGGAGGCGGAGGCAGTGAAACTTTAGTCTCGTCTTTCGAGAAACCAAACCCCCATACAAGATTTCGTTGCAGATTTGAGCTCTTATCGTCTTGGCGAACCTTTTGCTAACTCACATTTTACTTATTAAGCAAAATATAAGATTTTACCAAACAAAATAGACCCAAAAGTGGGGCCATGGCCCCCTAGCGCCCCCTCCTTTTCCTACCCATATGGCTAGAACACCAAACCCAAAGGAGCAGCTGAAATCTGTGATATATGACCCCCAGCCAAGATGCATGAAGATCCTTCGTGAAACGATAAATCATGAACTTAATATGCAGTTTTCACCTAGTAAAGTGGCATGGCTTTTCTGTCGCATTCATTTTAGCACCGTCGCTTTCAATCTTGTCGCCTCATTTAGTTCCGCGGCCTTATTAGGTGACCAGAAAAGCAGACAGACCTTGAAACCGAGCGGAAACGGCCGGTTATACAGAGCCATTGTGAAGTCGGGACAACTCCCCACACCCACCGTCACACAACAAAGCGGTCCCGACCTCGACAGACGGACACCCATGTTAGTGTGGTAATGTGACCCCTCTTATCAGGCGCCCTGGAGTTAGAGCGTGGGGGCGTGTCTGTGTGTCTGGGAATGGCGGAAAGGCGTCAACTGTCCGCTGCGCGACGCCCATCAGCGGTTTCACACCGGAACTCGGCCAGCTGGCTATAGTAAATCCGGTCTTACACCAAACAAGAGTTTACGGAAAGAAGCAGGAACTGTGCCATAAAAGACCCTATCAGCATTCTGAATAGTGAAACTATGGAGTCGTTAAACGTTGTCGGTTGGCCTATGGAAACGCCTTAGAAAGCCATAGGCTAACCATGAACGTTTGTATTTGTAGCATTGTGGCTAAAACGATTAAAGATATTTGTTGGAATAGATAAATCGCACATACATGCTCTAGAAAGTCAAACAAGCGACGGCACGCGTGACAAAAAAAGCAAGGCATGGGCGAACCAAACATCGAATAAACAAGGAGCTATTAACATCGAATAAACAAGGAGCTATGAACAAGGAGCTATTAACATAAATAGATGGCAAAGCCTCGTTCTGTAAGTGTAATTACTGTCTGTTACACCATCTTATACGTATTTCTGCAGACAAGGGGAAACGGGAAAAAGATCATTAGCGTAGCTTACACCTATAATTTGTAGTTTTATCGTGAACTTTGCAATTGTGGTAAGACATAACCATGTGATAGTGCTAAGACCACGTGGTCAGACCTTAAACAATCATAAATATTCCGTTTTTGGGTCATACATTTACTTTAACGGCATTAACCCTCGCCCAGGTAGGGGGGTGGATGCCACCCCCTCGGTTTTTCTGGAATAACTCGCGGAATTTACAACCGATTGCAATGAAACTTTCAGTACCATACTTTTGAGAAAAAAATGTTTTACATGCTCTGCAATGTTTGAATTTCTAACCCACATGACCCGTGACCTTTACCTGTTTCTCAAGGTCATGTCACGCGCAACTGGCGTCCCGCAGTATCGATGCTTGTAACTTGTGCAGTTTCCGAGTGTTTGTTGTTCAGGAGCATATGTACAGGTGTTTCCAGGTGACAGTTGTGGTTTCCACTGAGACTGTGACCTCGATTGACCTTTTAAGAGGTCAACTGAGGTCATTGACCTCCGATGACCTCAGATTACTCTTTTGGGCTTCTGGTGGTTTCTAGGACATTTTGTGACGCTGATTTAATATTTGGGGTCCATTTTACATAACGATATGTTCCACTGGGGTCATGCGCTTCCACAGGTCAACCGAGGTCACTGACCTCAGATGACCTGACGTGACTTTTTTGGAATTTGGCAGTGTTTAGGACATTTTGTGACGCTGATTACGAATTTGGCACCCATTAAGCATTATGATATGCTTATTCACGATTCTAGCTCGATAAAATTCAATTCATATCCGTTTACAATTGTGATGACCTTTTGATCATTGACATGACCTCAGAGGTCACCTTATGACCCAAAACCTTATAATCGGATATCATCGGCTTACTCTCGTTACAGGCAACACGATCGTCTTTGAATCGAAGCTCTAGCTCACTTAGGGGCGAAACGCTAAGGGGGGTCGTACCACCCCCTACCCGAACACGTAGTGATTTTTCCCTACCCGGGCGAGGGTTAAACAAACTTGTTCTATATTTAGGAAAGTCGGTCGAAATGTGGATTTCCAGATCAGTGAGGTAACGAGTAAATTGTTCGGATATTTTCACTGTTAAAGGCAGCATCTAATTTTAAAGAACTTAATATAAATCATACGAAAGAAAGCGTAGGCTTATGATAACATCTAAGAATTTTATCGCGAGTTTCGACCAGTTCTGAGGCGGCTGTTTAGCATATATAGTGGCTAACAAGTGAGGAGCTATATGGTCCGGAGCGTCTCGTTATTTACCGGCATCTCAAGCATGACACCATTCCGTTAGTGCCCTTCTGACATGGCTTACCATTGACAAATCAATGCTAGCCTCCGGAGGCGAACAACTTAAGTTGTAATATGCTCAAAGGCGCGATGGATTGTGGTGCATCTCCACTATTATTGCGATGGCTTCTGATACCATCATCGCTAAGTAAATGCATATTAGATGACTGCCGTTGTCCATTAGATCTTCAGGTAACATACTTTGGTTTTATAATATATGCGCATTTCCTATTCCCAGATGAAATCCCTTTTGTGACAGGTTTTTCTGTTAATCTAAGTATCACGTCTTGTGAAGAAGAAAAAAACTCTGAGCATCTGCAAGCTCCCTTTGTCGTGTCTGGGCTCTGTTGTAAGGCGGGATAAATATTCGTGCTGTCGGTGATACGTGCCCAAGATAGCACATTCCTAATTACCGAATTGCGTTCGAGGAGCCGGAGCAAATAACACAGCGCCACACACGACCACTTTCTCCTTATCTCTTCTTCTGCCCTGAGCTGGCGGTAAACCTCAGTGATCGATGTGCCACCATTGCCGCAGCTGGTCGCCGGCGCGCCAGCCTCGTATCCGCCGGAGGATCGCGCGCTCCAGGATCGCGTCACAACTTCGTGCCCGTCTCTCGACTCTCCGACCTGCTCCTCGTTCGTTTCCCTCAGTTTCAGTCCCGGTTTCGACTGAATGTGACAGTCGGTCGGAGAAAAGTGGTAGGCTGTTGACTATAGGGATGAGTAATTTGCTGAAGATGGTGCCAAATCTGAGAAAATCGCTAAATGAATCTTGCAAAAATATTTATTTCGAAAGTTTCGGTTTATCGCAGATCCACAGGGTTTCAACAAAGTACCTTTGCGATTGTATGGAAATGCGGAAAACACGTTGAGCTATGTTTCCAAGTTAACTCCAGTCTTCAGATTTGCGTGTTCAACATGCATTTGTAATAGAGCGGCCGCTAAAGATGCACCATCTGGTAATCGCTCACGGCGGAGCGTGAAGCACCGAACGAGCTTGGAAGCCGAGCGTGAAGCACCGTCTATGCGGCGCTCACTTTCGCGGCGTGGCAGGCTGAAATGGCCCTCCTGTGTCGCCGAGGCTGTTTTTAGTCGTCGGGGCGTGGCGAGCACTCGAGCCGATTCGACTCGACTCAACTCGACTCGACTCGACTCGACTCGACTCGACTCGACTCGACTCGACTCGACTCGACTTGACTTGACTTGACTCGACTCAACTCGACTCGACTTGACTCGACTCGGGCATGATTCGAGCACGGGTCAGACTCGAACACGAGTCTTCCGGACCAAGCTCCGTGTCGGGCCGGCGCAGCATGGATCGCCGCCCGGCGCCGGGAACTTCCGGACCAAGCTCCGTGTCGGGCCGGCGCAGCATGGATCGCCGCCCGGCGCCGGGAACTTCCGGACCAAGCTCCGTGTCGGGCCGGCGCAGCATGGATCGCCGCCCGGCGCCGGGAACTTCCGGACCAAGCTCCGTGTCGGGCCGGCGCAGCATGGATCGCCGCCCGGCGCCGGGAACTTCCGGATCAAGCTCCGTGTCGGGCCGGCGCAGCATGGATCGCCGCCCGGCGCCGGGAACTTCCGGACCAAGCTCCGTGTCGGGCCGGCGCAGCATGGATCGCCGCCCGGCGCCGGGAACTTCCGGACCAAGCTCCGTGTCGGGCCGGCGCAGCATGGATCGCCGCCCGGCGCCGGGAACTTCCGGACCAAGCTCCGTGTCGGGCCGGCGCAGCATGGATCGCCGCCCGGCGCCGGGAACTTCCGGACCAAGCTCCGTGTCGGGCCGGCGCAGCATGGATCGCCGCCCGGCGCCGGGAACTTCCGGACCAAGCTCCGTGTCGGGCCGGCGCAGCATGGATCGCCGCCCGGCGCCGGGAACTTCCGGACCAAGCTCCGTGTCGGGCCGGCGCAGCATGGATCGCCGCCCGGCGCCGGGAACTTCCGGACCAAGCTCCGTGTCGGGCCGGCGCAGCATGGATCGCCGCCCGGCGCCGGGAACTTCCGGACCAAGCTCCGTGTCGGGCCGGCGCAGCATGGATCGCCGCCCGGCGCCGGGAACTTCCGGACCAAGCTCCGTGTCGGGCCGGCGCAGCATGGATCGCCGCCCGGCGCCGGGAACTTCCGGACCAAGCTCCGTGTCGGGCCGGCGCAGCATGGATCGCCGCCCGGCGCCGGGAACTTCCGGACCAAGCTCCGTGTCGGGCCGGCGCAGCATGGATCGCCGCCCGGCGCCGGGAACTTCCGGACCAAGCTCCGTGTCGGGCCGGCGCAGCATGGATCGCCGCCCGGCGCCGGGAACTTCCGGACCAAGCTCCGTGTCGGGCCGGCGCAGCATGGATCGCCGCCCGGCGCCGGGAACTTCCGGACCAAGCTCCGTGTCGGGCCGGCGCAGCATGGATCGCCGCCCGGCGCCGGGAACTTCCGGACCAAGCTCCGTGTCGGGCCGGCGCAGCATGGATCGCCGCCCGGCGCCGGGAACTTCCGGACCAAGCTCCGTGTCGGGCCGGCGCAGCATGGATCGCCGCCCGGCGCCGGGAACTTCCGGATCAAGCTCCGTGTCGGGCCGGCGCAGCATGGATCGCCGCCCGGCGCCGGGAACTTCCGGACCAAGCTCCGTGTCGGGCCGGCGCAGCATGGATCGCCGCCCGGCGCCAGGACGTGTACTCACTAGTCACCATTCCGCTTAAGTGGCCAAATGGTTGAGTTCTTGCGCGGCCGAAAGGTTCGGGTTCGGTTCCCAGGGCGGGAGCTTTCACTGGACCCACACCCAGCGGGGTGTGTCGAGCTACTGACCGACGGAGCTGTTCCGACCGCGATAATCATCTCACATTTTTAGAAGGAGCATCTGGGCAGAAAACGCACGCTTTCCCTCGCGCCCCGCGCTGACTTGGAATCGATTGGAGGAGATCTCAGGTGCTGGTATCTCGGAAACATTCGAGGAATGCGAATACGTTCCACGAAGAAGGGAACGTTTGACGATAGAAAGTTGTACGTGGTGACAGGTTCTCTGAGAGGGGAAAGGTGTGGGCGGGGTGGGGTGTTCATGTCGGCCGTTTCACCGTTTCTCTGAGATAGTGATCTTAATTAGGGCTACGCTCAATCTAAACTTAACAACTTGTTTTTAAACTCGCCATGGTAATGTGTAATGTATGTTACCAGGGCTAAAAACAAGGGTGTAGGGTTAGCAATCATTTGTATTGTTTATTAACGTTCATGTAATTTTTGTATCATTTATGTTGCATGTGGCACATGACACTAATTTGGTGTGATTAGAATGATTTGGACATTCGCCTAATTCTTGTTTTGCAAGAGATGATTGTTTCAAATGTCTCGCAGGCTGCAATTACGTTCTAGATCTAGCAACTTGCTGCTCCATACCAACATGGTTCCACGAATGAGACTCATGTGCTCATTTCGACACAATTACCATTTCGAACTCCAAGTTATAAGCGACTCCACCAAGACTGATTGTGTATGTCTCCTGCCCTGCAGCGACACTGTCCCCGAAGCAGAGCCCGAAACCCCGGATACTGTGAGAACCCTCGCGTGACCGCCCAGCACTGGAACAATCCCACCTCCCGCTGGGCCAGTGGGCCACAATAGCCGCTCCCGCTCCGCTGTCATTGTGTGCGGCGGCGGCGGCACGGCCGGCTCGTCTCCGTCTGTGGTCACTGTCTCCACCGCTGACTGATGACCGCTCTGCCGACAGGAGTGGTCACGGCCCGACACGGCCCGACACGGCCCGACACGGCAGCACCACACGGCGCCAGGGAACACACACCGAGAGCGTCGTGGCGCCCGGTGAAAGGCGCGCTGCTTCCGACACCGGAAATCGGCGCCGACAAGTGGCTCTTCCAGTGCTGCCGAACGCTCGAACCAGCCCGCTGCGGTCACTTCCGGCGGCTTACCGGCCACCTCCGGCACTGTGCCGGCCGTTCCGAGCGTGCTGGTTAGGCTTCTGTGCGGGGCTGCGATCTCCGGCCACGCCCCGGCTCCACTATGCTGAAGTGGCTGACCCAGTACGCCAATGGCAAGGTCGGCTACAAGGCGCGCAAACAAAGGTATGATGTAACCGGGAGGAGCGATCCGTCACCAGAGAAGGCGCTCTGGATCGGCGCTGCCGAGACGGACCCCCCGGAAGAAAAATCGTACGGCGTGTCACGGCAACAGACCGTCAAATTCGACAGCAGGTCAGAGGATGTTCCCTCCGCGAGGACACACCACTTCAGTTCACGGCGCCATCCACCAGACAAACCGTCCCACGCCAGTCAGTCACACACCGTCACTAACGCCAGGCATCTTCACGGTCCGACCCACCCACCTCACCGTGCCGATTCCCGCGAACATGAGCGACTATCGAGCGCTGTGACCATTCCCGTTCGAGACTACGCCACCGTGCCGGGCCACGCCCGGGCGCGCGGCCGTGCCAGCAAGACTAGCCACTGCGCACCTGTGTCCGGTCTCCCGAGCAAGCACAGCGTCACGGGGTGCACCCGGGGAGCACCTGCTGCCGGTGACGGCGGCCACGCCCGGCTCGGGTCTGGTCAGAACCGGCAGCTGGCCGCCGAGTACGGCTCGGACAACTCTCCGGACCGGCACGGCGCCGACCCGCGGCCGCGCCGTCTCTCGCCCTCGGCCGAGTCGCGCGTCGTGGCCTCGGCCGGCGGGATCGCCGACGACGAGTTCTTCATCATCTGCCCTCCAAGAGTGGCGGCGACGGAGCGGCGAACGGCCGGCCACTCCGAGCAGGCGCCGCTGCAGGGAGGCGCGGCACCCGGCAGGGGTGCGACACCGGACAGAGAGACGGCCCCCGCCAGGGAGGCGGCGTCGGAGAGGGAGGCGGCGTCCGCCAGGGAGGCGGCGTCCGAGAGGGAGGCGGCGTCCGACAGGGATGTAGCATCCGACAGGACCCGAGCGTGGAGCAGCACTCTGTTGGAGAAGATCCGACGGCGGCACGATGGTCGCATGGACCGGACTCGGGACACACCCGGCCAGCCGCCGGGGGATCCACCGACGTCTGCGGAAAGCACGGAGCCGCCGGAACTTCCGACCGACCAGCTTGACTGCCGCCGGTCCCGCCTAGACCGGCACTGTGCCCGCGCCAGAGCCGACTCGAGCAGCCCGGAGCGGCACAGCGATGAACGCGACGAACGCGACGAACGCGACGGCAACGACGGCAACGACGGCGGCGACGGCGAACGCGACGGTCCAGTGACGCCCATCGACGACAGCGAGCCGAAGAGCGTGATCCTGGAGGACAGCGGTGTGACCCGGATCAGCGTCACTCCGGCCAAACGGAGCCGCAGTCAGGAGACCGGTGAGGCGGCGCCGGAGCGAGACGTCCGCTACCTGAGCACCTCCCTGCCGCGTCCCCGGGCCGCGGCGGCGTCCCAGCCGGCGGCCGATCGCCGCTGGGTCCTCACCCTGCCCGTGCGGTCACGAGCGTCGCCGCCGGCCGAGTCACGCAGCGCCAGCGAGGGACGGAAAAGTGAGAGTGCATGTCGTGACGCAGCGCGCGAGGGATACAACAGGGACGCGGATTATTACGTGAACAGTGCCGGTGGAGTGACTCACGCTAGTGATAAGATCCATGTTCGATTTGTCAACCGGGTGACCCGGGAGGCGCTGCGCTCCAGAAGCTGGAGCGTCGGCCGACCGGGGGAGCTGTCTGCTTCTGAGGTCAGGTCAGCTCACGACACTGAGGTTAGGTCAGGCCGCGAGCCCGGGCCGCGGCCGGGTCGGAACCCCGGGGTCAGGACAGGTCAGTCGGTCGGCGCCGGCCCACCGGCGGCCAAAATCGGCAGTCACGTGATCACGAACGGCTCGCTGCCCCGAATGACAAGACAAAGCCGATCCAGTGAGAGTGCGCGTGAACTGCCGTGGACAATAGCATCCGGCCGACCAGCTGCGGTGTCGGCGGCGGCACCGCCTCAGGACTCCACCGGCGCCGGCCACAGGTCCGGTCCGCGACCGTGCAGTGCTCCGCAGCGCAGCGCCAGTTTCCGCCTCACCGAGCCGGACGAACCCGCCGCCAAACGCGTCACCGTGGTGCCACGCCGGTCCCGCAGCGAGCCGCGCGACCCGCCCGAGACCAACGTCGACGACGACGATGTGGACGCTCCGTCGTCGGCAAGCTACGCGCACATCGCGACGCTGCCGCGCACGGCCCGCCGCCGGCCGCGTCAGGCCGCCGCCGCCACACAAACCACTCCTCGCGGCTCGCCGGAACCGCGCGACTCGAAGGAGGCTCGCGACTCGAAGGAGCTGTACGACTCGAAGGAGCTGCACGACTCGAAGGAGCCGCGAGATTCGCACGAGTCTCGCGGCGTGCGGGAGCCTCGCGCGGCGAGCGAGCGTCGGCCGGTCGGCGAGGAGGGCGACGAGGGCGAGGAGGGCGAGATGTCGAGCGAGCTGCCTCGGCCGCGCTCGGCCTCGGCTGGCTCGGCGCAGCTCGGACGGATCTGTCAGGAGGCGCTCTCCAGTCTGCAGCACGTGACGCTGAGGTCAGACAGCTACATCGCCGCTCCGTCAGCCCCGCTCACAAACCAGGTGAGTTCACCCCGCCCGTGGTGTGGAGCGTAGCCGTGTGCATGACCGTAGTGGATGCATGTGTGCGTATCAACTGCTCACAGCGTACGAGCCGTACGCTGTGTATAAACTAGTGGTGCCAGTTTCAGCAAAATATTTGTCAATGTCCGACCGATGTCCAAGACCATGGTCAGCTGTCCGTCCGAAACTGTCCGAAAATCATTGTTTGTTCGAAATCTGTCCGAAAGCAGAAAAAGTGTTTGATATGGAAATTTTTAATACAAAAAAGAAAAAAAAGTAACTAAGTGATTTTCGCGACAAGCCATCATTGGGCATTGGATGTCCGAAAATGTCCAAAGAAATATGTTATGTCCGTCCGAAAACCGAATCGGTCTTCGGACAAATTCGGAATTCCGAAAATTATTGTACAGATTGGCACCACTAGTATAGACACATGCATCACAAACACTCACAAACACATGCATCACAAACACACACACAAATACATGCATCACAAACACACACGCGCAGGATGAGTCGACGAGTCTGGTCGTGACGGTTGGTTTTGACCATACTCGAATCCCACCCATCATGACTACGTGTTTGTTTTCCATGAATCGCTCGGGTCTGGCCAGAACACTCGGGCCATTGTTATGTTTTCCTCCGACAGCGCTGAGAGCCGGCCGTTTGAAGGCCTTCGTGGCCGCGTCATCACCGTTCAGACCAGGGTGCTTTGAGCGCCGTGTGCGCGATCCTGGGCGCTTT
>JAXIVJ010005054.1:0-60000 GCA_036785665.1 Chirona hameri
GGGTGGCGGCGGCGACCACACCGCCACCGCCACCGCCACCACCACCTGTGGCCAGTGGCGCGGCACGGAGAACACATGGAGACTGGTCGGCCTGCGCCCGCAGCTTCCGCCCAGAGCAAACAAATGGCCAAAACATGCTGCACACTTCCGGAAAAACTTTTGAATTTAGGTATGCGATGAAAACAAATACCTGGGTCTCTGACTATTAAAGCTTTCTATCACCACAGGTCCATCAAAATTATAAATGGATTACTACTCAGCGTTTTTTTCTCTCTCTTTTTTTGTCAACATGAATTCAAAAGCTTTTGCACGAGGTCAGCAATTGTCCGTCGTTTTTCCCCTCTGGCTACGGCCGGAAGCCGGTCGGGGCGGGGTTTTCAGTCTGCCGGCTCGGAGCGTGTCGAGTACGGCCGATATGGCACCATTCGCCACACACACTCCGGCCACCACGATAAGACGCCCGCGCTAAACGGCTGGCCACGAGAACATTTCGAGTACTCACTCCACTACACACGGGCACGTGACAACACCGGCCACTACTAACGGCAGGTAAAATGGGCAGTCCGCCGACGGTTAGCAGCGGAAATACCGCAGTTATACCCAACTTGGAGGGGTAAATTGGAGTCAATTGGTGATGACACGCGGTGAAAAACATCCCAGTTGCATACCTACTGCTTCGTGAGGCGCATGGTGTGTGTGTGTGATTGGGGTTTTTGGGGGGCGCTTCAGCGCGTTGAGGCTATCAAGCGCCCATCCAGTCTACGCTACTTCAGCGCAGTCAGACGTGGGGGTTGTACACAATGTTAAAACGGATCTTCTGTAGGTAAGAGAGAACTTGTTTGATGCTGACTTCTGCACTGTCCCCTAGCACGTCGTCGAGCGATGCATTCGGGAAAAAACGTGATTTTATAAGTCTCAACTGTTGGCAGATATCGTTGGGAGATAACACGTGTTTCACGCTCAGTGGGGCGTTGCAGTAGCCGCATACCGGCGGCTCCGAGCTGGTCAGGTGGTAACTGTGAGTAGCGTACAGTGGCCGATGCGGAGTCTAGCTAGCGCCACTTCCTCCATTCTGCTTCGCCTGCTGCTCGACTCCCACCTTCCGATATTCGGGCGTAGGCGTCTAAGAGCGCAGTCTGTCTCGTTATGCCACCTATCTTGCCATTCAGCGAGTACGATGTGGTTTATAGCTGGCTTCATATCGTCGGCCTCCATCTTCAGCGAACGAATACGCGAGGAGCGCGAGGCAGCTTTGGCAGCTTCGTCGGCTCTCTCGTTGCCCTCAACGCCCACGTGACTAGGCACCCATAACAATTTCACTTCTCCACCATCCGAGTGGATGCTGGTCAGCAGTTCTAAAATCTGTGTGACTAGCGATGAGGAGATCAGCTGGTTACGGAGTGCCATCACTGAGCTGGCTGAGTCAGTAACTATAAGACAAAAGTTTTGACTATGACGGCGAATGTGCTTTAAAACCTGGTAGATAGCGTACAGTTCAGAGGTAAATACTGATGCTGCGTCTGGCAGCTTAAAACGTCTACTGGTCGTCCCGCTGACGAAAGCGCAGCCCACGCCCTCAGCGCCCTTCGATCCGTCAGTAAAATATCTCCGGAACCCACCATATGAGTCAAGCTTTTCCAGCGCACACTGCTTCAGTTCGTTCGGCATAGTGGTCGACTTTGGGTGTTGCAAGAGGCTAAGGTCACAGCAAAGCCCTGTTAGGCGCCATGGCTCTACACGACAGGTGCGTCGTTGTGGCCAAGCTATCGAGGTCAATGCCAGTGTTCTGCATCCAGCTGTGTGCGCGAGAACACAGGGCTCGGGAGGAGCTCTGACGAGTTGTTGAGAACAGATGGACCAGTGAATGGTCGAAGATCCAGTCATACGTGGGGTGGTCTGGGTCCTGCTTGATTTTACATACGTAAATGAGGGCGAGGCGCTTCCGTCTCAGATCTAGTGGAGTTTCCTCTGCATCCACAAGAAGGCTGGCTCTGCGTGAGGTCCGGAAAGCGCCAGTGGCTAATCGCACACACGCATGGTGTACGCTGTCGAGGGATTGCTTCGTGCTGTTCAGCGCTCCGTCGTACACAATGGATGCGTAGTCTAACACGGATCTGACTAGAGCATGATACAGTCGTAAAAGCGTGGTCCTGTCAGCACCGTAAGACATGCGGGAAGTTACCTTCAGAATGTTCATACGCTGTGTGCATTTGTCCTTCAGTTGCGCGATATGGGGAACGTATGACAAGCGTCTGTCAAAGGTGACCCCAAGGAACTTCGCCTGATCCTTCACGGGGATACGTTGTCCGTAGAGGCGCAGAACAATGTCCGGACAATATCGCGTACGCCGGCAGAAGTGAAGACAAACAGACTTCCCCGTCGAGAACTTGAAGCCATTTAAAAGACTCCACCTGGCCAGACCGTCGATGCATATCTGCAGCTGCCTCTGAGCCGACACGGAAGTGGACGTCGACACCCAAATGGCGAAATCATCGACAAAAAGCGAGCGGTGGACTGTTGGTGGAAGAGAGTTGCAAATATCATTGATAAGAACTCCGAACATAGTCACACTTAAAACACTCCCCTGTGGAACTCCACTTCCCTGTGTAAAACTGTCGATAACGATGTGCCCACTCTCACTCGAAAAGTACGTTCTTTGATGAAATTTGCAACTAAATGTCCCATGTGACCTCGGACTCCGGCGCCACGTAGCTTACGTAGAATCGCATGGCGCCATGCGGTATCATAAGCCTTTTCAATGTCAAATAGCACGGCAAATGTGTGCTGTTTGCACGCGAATGACCGGCGAACCGCCGTGTCCATGGATACCAAGTGATCTGTGGTGCATCTGTTCTTCCTAAACCCGCACTGAGCGCTGGAGAAGAAACCGATGCTCTCTAGGTACCACACCAACCTACGGTTTACTATGGTTTCCAAAAGCTTACATAGGCATGAGGTGAGTGCAATGGGTCTATAATGTAAAGGATCACCTCCGTCTTTGCCTTGTTTTAAAATTGGCACGACAATTGCCTCTCTCCATTTAGCCGGGAACTCGTGAGAGGTCCAGACGTGGTTATAAAACGCCAGCAAGGCGTGAAGTGATCGTGTGCTGAGCTTCTGGAGCATGTCATTAGGTATCAAATCAGGTCCAGCAGCTGTGCTCCTCAGACGTCCTATGGCCCTTTCAAGCTCGTCAAAAGTAAGAAGGTCATTAAAAGCCGGCGAGTCCGAGCATGAAAAGTCGATGGGTGATAACTCGCTCGCTCGCTTATGCCGGATGAAAGTCGGGTGAGTGGTGCCCAGCTTCCAGCGTTCGGCCCACTTCTCTCCTATGACGTTGGCTACTTCCAAGGGGTTCGAAATAGTGATGCTATTCGGCAGAATGAGAATTGGTGATTGTAATGGGGTGCCGCGACCAGAAATCCGATGCATGCGCCGCCAGACAGAGCCCAGGGGGGTGAACCGATTAATTGTGCTGATGTAAGTAGTCCAGGAAATGCGCTTGGCTTCTCGGACTGTTCTTCGCGCGAAAGCTCTCGCTTTGCGGAAGTGTATCAGGTTCTGGGTTGTGGGGTGTCGTTCGAATGTTCTAAAATGACGTCGTCTTTCCCGGATCGCAAGGCGACATTCCTCGGACCACCATGGAACCGGGATGCGCTTTGGGAGAGGCGATGTCTTTGGGATGGACTTGGTTGCCGATACTATTATCGCAGCGCAGATCTGGTCGTTCATTGTGTCAGTCGATGAACCTGCAAAGTCAAAGTCTAAATTGCAGTCGGCTGCAAAACTCGTCCAGTCTGCCTTCCACAGATTCCACTGCGGTGTCCTCACCCCAGGGTGGGGTATGTCAGAGCACAGCCAGATGGGAAAGTGGTCACTACCACACGGTGTCATGTGGGTTCGCCACCGGAATCGATCGGCGACAGTTGCGGAACTGAGGGATAGATCTATCGCCGATGTTGATCCCGACGGCATAGTTATGTGTGTTGGGGAGCCGTTGTTCAGTAAGCATACATTGTTTCTGTGTATGATCTCCTCAAGGTGCCTGCCTCGCCTATTGGTGCGAGAGCAGCCCCATACGGTGCTGTAAGAGTTGAAGTCGCCAAGGACGAGAAAGTTGTTCGGGAGCTGCCGTATTAAATCCTGGAGTGAATCCGCAGGCAGGCTTCCACCGGGAGGGATGTAAAGTGAAACTATTGTGACCTTGAAGCGTTTGAAGTCCACTGTCGCTGCAGAAGCCTGGAGGTCGGTGCGCAGACGGTAAGAGTGCGAGGGGACGCTATAATGGACCATAAGTGCGGTACCTCCGTGTGCTATCGTGGCAGAAGGGAGATCGTATCGATACGATTTGTAGTGGTGCAGGTTGCATGAGTTTTCAGCTCTGAGCTTCGTCTCCTGCAAGGCTATCACAGCTGGCGTCTTGGCCGCTGCCAATGCCTGGAGATCGGCGTGGTTGGCTCTGAAGCCACGCAAGTTCCACTGCAATACGGAAGTCATAGCTAAGAGGGAGAGATAAAAGGTTAAAACTTGACTAGACTTATACATTGTCATTGCTGTTGCTGTAAGAGGAGCGCCTCCCAGGGATTCTCTCTCTGGAGGCAGAGCTCTCAGGCCACCGACCAGATCTCTGCGCGGAGCGCGAGCGAACGGCTGCGTCACCTAGCCTCGACAGTTCCGACGGCGACTGAACTGGGGAAAAGAAACCCAGAGGGGACACTGAGCCGAATCGTCCACTGGTGGGCGTTGGCGGTGGGGGCAGCGCGGGTGGACGCATCAGGGATGAGCTATCCCCTGACCAGCTTATCCGCTGTCTGCCACGGTCTTGGCTAGACGGTGTGGTGACAGGGCTTTCCTGGTGGTTTCCCGCCGTCGGCGTGACTGGTCTGTCCGGAGGTCCTATGTGGATCTGGAGCGTCGATCTGGCTACTTCTCCCGTGGCTCCTGATCCGTGTATTGGCACGGATGAGAGGACGTCAGCGTCTATAGCCTCCATTCCGGCGTCAGCAGACCGCCCCTGCGCAATGGAGATCGACGTCGAGTCGCGATCGGAAGCGACACGTGCGCGCTTGGTGGTTGTTGGTGTCTCCGGGGGATGGGAGGAGGCATCGCTCGTCTCGACTGACCGGGGGAGGGTCGGTCTCGACACAGGTGGTTGAGCGGGAGAGTCCTCCCGGGGCCGTTTACAAGATGGTTCAGTGGACATTCCTCCTGTGTCGCCTTCCTCGGCGGTGATGATATTCCCGGAGATATCTACCTCAAGTAGAGGCACAAGCTGCTCAGCAAACAGGTCCGTCTGTACATGCTTGGTTGCTGTGTTTTGGATGTTGCATTGGACACCAAAGTCTCTTGTTTGTGTGACTGTGGTTTTGAGCGACTGTGCGGGGCTGTTGTAACCGCTCAGGAGAGCAAAGAACTGCTGCAAAGATAGCTCCATGCAGTCCTTCATCCTTGTTTCTGGTGTAATGGTCACCGGCGGCGGGCATGGAGCAGGGGTCTCTGGTGGCTGGCGCTGCTCTCCCGTGAGGGCGTTTCGGTACGGGGTAGTCGTCGGAACAGTCTGCGACTGGTGTCCGGCAGACGGAATAGGGTTGCCCGAGTGTGGCGGCGCAGCTGCCCTCTTTGCGCTGCCAGTGACCCTGTCTTTTACTTTCTTTTTTTCCGCCTCGAGTCTGGGGCACTCCCGCGACCACACTTCGTGTTCGCCTCCACAGGTACACTTTGGCTTTGGGGCCTCGCACTTGGATGAGTTGTGGCCGAGTACCGAACATCGGGCACAGCGTTCCTTACCCTTACAGGAACTGGCCATGTGCCCGTATGCTTGGCATTTGTAGCATCGGACCGGGTTGGGTACGTATTGTCGCACGCGGACGGATCGCCAGGCGATGCGGACTCTCTCTGGGAGTTCCTCCTGGGAGAAAGACAGGACCAACGTGTCTGAGTTGACAGCGTTGCCGTTCTCTCTGCGCTGAAATCGGCGGACTTTCTGGACCCCTTGGTCCCGTAGCTCCTCCAAGATCTCCTCCTCCTCCACGTCACCCAGGTCCGGCACCGTTATCACACCCGTTGCAAAACCCTTGGTCGGGTGGGGGCGGGCTGTGATCGGAATCGTTCTGGTACCATTCTTTGTTTGGATAGAAACGGTATCCGCGCTGAGCAACTTCCGTGCGCTCTCAGAAGTCTTCATCGCCACTTCCACCTTCCCGTCTGACCGTTTCACTACCCGCATGGCCGGCGAGAAGTGCTGTGTTGGGCCGCGGCTAAATTTGAACCAGGTCATAGTGTTTGCAATAAGCCAAGCGGCATGCATTCAACCACTGGTATCGTCAGACGTGTGGCATTTTCCTGCTTATGTCACATAATGTCTTGATCAGTATTGCAGAGGTTCTGTGTAGCTAGGTAAGCCACTGCCGTATACTGAGGTAGCAGTCCAACCGGCGTGATACAGCAGATAAACCACTGCCGTATACTGAGGTAGCAGTCCAACCGGCGTGATACAGCAGATAAACCACTGTCGTATACTGAGGTAGCAGTCCAACCGGCGTGATACAGCAGATAAACCACTGTCGTATACTGAGGTAGCAGTCCAACCGGCGTGATACAGCAGATAAACCACTGTCGTATACTGAGGTAGCAGTCCAACCGGCGTGATACAGCAGATAAACCACTGCCGTATACTGAGGTAGCAGTCCAACCGGCGTGATACAGCAGGTAAACCACTGTCGTATACTGAGGTAGCAGTCCAACCGGCGTGATACAGCAGGTAAACCACTGCCGTATACTGAGGTAGCAGTCCAACCGGCGTGATACAGCAGATAAACCACTGCCGTATACTGAGGTAGCAGTCCAACCGGCGTGATACAGCAGATAAACCACTGCCGTATACTGAGGTAGCAGTCCAACCGGCGTGATACAGCAGATAAACCACTGTCGTATACTGAGGTAGCAGTCCAACCGGCGTGATACAGCAGGTAAACCACTGCCGTATACTGAGGTAGCAGTCCAACCGGCGTGATACAGCAGATAAACCACTGCCGTATACTGAGGTAGCAGTCCAACCGGCGTGATACAGCAGATAAACCACTGCCGTATACTGAGGTAGCAGTCCAACCGGCGTGATACAGCAGATAAACCACTGTCGTATACTGAGGTAGCAGTCCAACCGGCGTGATACAGCAGATAAACCACTGTCGTATACTGAGGTAGCAGTCCAACCGGCGTGATACAGCAGATAAACCACTGCCGTATACTGAGGTAGCAGTCCAACCGGCGTGATACAGCAGATAAACCACTGCCGTATACTGAGGTAGCAGTCCAACCGGCGTGATACAGCAGATAAACCACTGCCGTATACTGAGGTAGCAGTCCAACCGGCGTGATACAGCAGATAAACCACTGTCGTATACTGAGGTAGCAGTCCAACCGGCGTGATACAGCAGATAAACCACTGCCGTATACTGAGGTAGCAGTCCAACCGGCGTGATACAGCAGATAAACCACTGTCGTATACTGAGGTAGCAGTCCAACCGGCGTGATACAGCAGATAAACCACTGCCGTATACTGAGGTAGCAGTCCAACCAGCGTGATACAGCAGGTAAACCACTGTCGTATACTGAGGTAGCAGTCCAACCGGCGTGATACAGCAGATAAACCACTGCCGTATACTGAGGTAGCAGTCCAACCGGCGTGATACAGCAGATAAACCACTGTCGTATACTGAGGTAGCAGTCCAACCGGCGTGATACAGCAGATAAACCACTGCCGTATACTGAGGTAGCAGTCCAACCGGCGTGATACAGCAGATAAACCACTGTCGTATACTGAGGTAGCAGTCCAACCGGCGTGATACAGCAGATAAACCACTGCCGTATACTGAGGTAGCAGTCCAACCGGCGTGATACAGCAGATAAACCACTGTCGTATACTGAGGTAGCAGTCCAACCGGCGTGATACAGCAGATAAACCACTGCCGTATACTGAGGTAGCAGTCCAACCGGCGTGATACAGCAGATAAACCACTGTCGTATACTGAGGTAGCAGTCCAACCGGCGTGATACAGCAGATAAACCACTGCCGTATACTGAGGTAGCAGTCCAACCGGCGTGATACAGCAGATAAACCACTGTCGTATACTGAGGTAGCAGTCCAACCGGCGTGATACAGCAGATAAACCACTGCCGTATACTGAGGTAGCAGTCCAACCGGCGTGATACAGCAGATAAACCACTGCCGTATACTGAGGTAGCAGTCCAACCGGCGTGATACAGCAGGTAAACCACTGTCGTATACTGAGGTAGCAGTCCAACCGGCGTGATACAGCAGATAAACCACTGTCGTATACTGAGGTAGCAGTCCAACCGGCGTGATACAGCAGATAAACCACTGTCGTATACTGAGGTAGCAGTCCAACCGGCGTGATACAGCAGATAAACCACTGTCGTATACTGAGGTAGCAGTCCAACCGGCGTGATACAGCAGATAAACCACTGTCGTATACTGAGGTAGCAGTCCAACCGGCGTGATACAGCAGATAAACCACTGTCGTATACTGAGGTAGCAGTCCAACCGGCGTGATACAGCAGAGGTCAAAAGGCATATCAAAACTTCAAATGAGTAAGATAGCACAAACAGATTTGCACATCCTTAAAGAACACGGCAAAGTCCTTCCCGACCTTGAATGACAATGGGCCTGAGATGTATCTGCTGATTTCAAAAGACGCGCGTAGTTCCATCTGCCCTGCGTACAGCGTCGTGTCCACTCTTATATCAGCCACTACACCAAGGGCGAGACAGCACCTGGAAACTCGACTTTCTCACCGCCGGCAGCTCGGGGGTGGCGGTACGACTGCGTGTGCAGTCATAAATTATCGACGTTCCACAGTGAAGGCGGCACAAAGGCCTCGCAGGGCCGCGGCCGCCCAGTGTTGAGCGTCCCGTCGGCCACGGACGACACACGAGATAGTAAGTACTTCCCTCCCTCATTCCCGCTCTCAAAGTAATGCCGGGAGACGCGCACGTAAAAAACGCTTTCAATGCAGAAATTGGTGGGTGGGTGCCGGATGGGTGGTCGTGGGTGACGAGGGAGAACTAAACAGATGTCAGCAGGATGATTATGGCTGCTAATGAATAGCGACAACACATATGGAGATGTTCAGGGCCAGTGCGCCTGTGTGTGTCGTCGTTATCCATTGACTGCGATCAAAGCAAACTATCTGTAGGGGAGAGCATGCCCATTGCAGCATAGGCGCAAACAAAACGCAACAGCGTAGAGGTAGACATACACAGTCACTGTCTGTCAAGTCTCCAAAGAAGGCAATGTCACCCGACTGTCAGGAGTACCTGTTGTCCATCGCCCGGAGACTTCGACCCCGACCCCGACTCTGAGGAGTCCGCCTCCGACTCCGCCTCCGACTCCGACTCTGAGGAGTCCGCCTCCGACTCCGACCCCAACTCTGAGTCCGCCTCCGACTCCGACTCTGAGGAGTCCGCCTCCGACTCCGATCACGACTCTGAGTCCGCCTCAGACTCCGACCCCGACTCTGAGTCCGCCTCAGACTCCGAGCACGACTCTTGAGTCCACCTCCGACTCCGACCCCGACTCCGCCTTCGAGTTAACAAGGCCGTCCACCGTTTCTGAGACTCCAACTTTGGATTCAGACTCCGACTCAGAGTCCACACGGCGTGACGGTGCCGCACCATCTGTGTGATGTGGCGCCGCGTCGTCGCTCGGCGGGAGAACATACCAGGCAATTACACCACGCAATGGTCCACTGTGATTGATTGTCCGGTCATCACGCGCATAACAAAACACACAAAACACCGCAGGCCGTTCAAACAACGCGGCGGCGCCCGACCAGTCGGACCGGGACGGCCCGGGACGGCCCGGGACGGCCCGGGACGGCCCGGGACAGCCCAGGAAGGCCCGGGGGCGTAGCCACAGGGCACGGAGGGGATAGGGGAGGCTGGGGCGGGGCAGGCCGTCCCTCCCCGGTCCGGTCCCTTCTTTGAGCCGGTAGACCCTTGCGAACCATCATTACCTGCCGCCGGTATACCTCAGTCACCCGCCGGCAGTACGAACCTGCGCAAACGTCGGCTCCTTGAGACATTCAAACGGCTGTGCGGCGTCGGGCCGACGGCGGTCTAGGGGAGCTCGCGGGACCGGAGAGCCGGGGAGCCGGGGAGCCGGGGAGCCGGGGAGCCGGGGCCGGGGCCGGGGCGGGCCCGCCCGGCACCTCCGCCGCCACTCCAGCCCGGCCCATCTCACCACAGCCATTAATCAGGCCATTTTAAAGAGGGAGCCGGCCGGCCGATGACAGCGCGGCTCAAATCTGGTCGCCGCGGTAATGGTATATTCACACTGCTGCTGCGGCCGACACTGCTGCTCCGGCCGGCGTCGGTAGGTCGGAGCGTGGGAACGCCAGGTCGCCGCGGCGCCGAGCGGCACGGGTCGGTTCGGGCCCGGCGCGCAGGGGCGGCGGAAGAGGGGGCATGGGGAGCAGCTGCCCCCCCCCCCCCCCCCCCCACCCCCTCATTCAAGAAGTTAGGAGGCGGGGGCAGAATGGTTTCCCCCCGAACTTTGTAAGGGGGCCCTCCAGAAATATCGATTTTTGTTGCCGAGAAGAACTGCCAGAGGGCCCTGAATGTGCCCTCGGTCAGCCTGAGAGTCTCTTGGTCGGTCCTCGGTCATCATATCATTCATATCATATATTTTCGGAACACATTCATAAAATGGGTTTTCAGTTTTCCACGTCAAATAACATCGGTAAAAACATATCGCCCATGCATTACATGATGCACCTCAACCCTCAAGAAACACACATGATGCAAGTTTAAAACAAAAAATCATTGAGACACTTGTTAAAAATAGCTAAAGTGGGTGAAGCCCTCGCATTCAGCGGCAAATCATTCCACGCTCTGATGGCTCGGATGAAAAACGAGCGCCTGGCGAATTAAGTGCGTGCGCGCGTCACCTCCAGCTGCCGTCACTGGTAGCCCTGGTTGTACGCGTGGATACATCGGAGCGACTGATGATCCGTGAACAGGCGGGGGCGTTCTCGGCATAAGTCGTTTATACACGGTATACAAGTCGCGTTCGATAACCATATAATTTATCGCACGCCAGCCAAGCTCACGCAGTGTGCCAGATACTCGCTCGCGGTACCTCAGGTCAGTGACAACGCGAGCGCCAAAGTTGATGCACTTCTGTAGCCTACGTTTTTGGGTTACAATACAGCCTCCCCATACACACATGCAGTACTGCAAATGAGGGAACACAAGCGCCTGCACCAGCAGTCGCTTCGTCTCACGCGGCACGCAACGCTGCATTCTGGCGAGCCCGGTCAAAACACAGTAACAGCGTCGGGTGATCGCGGCTATGTGGTGTTCCCACGTCAGAATCAGAGCATGAGTCGAGGTTGACACCCAGAATCTTTACCGACTGCACTGGAAATTGGAATAATTTCAGAATTTCTGAATTGTATCGTAAAGTTAAAGTCCATGTTTTGGCGCGGGGATTTCAGAACAAACAGGTCAGTTTTCGTAGGGTTTACCTTTGATCTTTTTTTGGTGAACCAAAGCAGTGCAACCGACAAATTTTCCTCAACGCGGTGTTTCAACTCTGGGAGGTTTCCTGGCGAGTCAGTGTCCAGAAACTGGGCGTCATCGGCGTACAGTACCATATATGTCGGTATAAGATAGTCATCGTCCGCTTTGAGGAGCCCTCAGTTCAGTCCAGTTGGTGAAGTGGACCCTAAGAGAGGGGTCCTGACGTTCCGGGTCCACCCTGGAGATTGCTTTGCCCCCTCCCCCAGCCGAAAATACAATCCGCAGCCACTGGCCCGGCGCCGTCCGCCGCCACTGGCCCGGCGCCGTCCCCTGTTCACTGGCCCGGCGCCGTCCGCCGCCACTGGCCCGGCGGCAAATTCCCGAAGTATAGCGACCATTCGCACCAATTCATTTGATTGGTCGAATTCACTTTGATGTGACGTCACAGTGACGTCACAGTCTCCCTGCATACCCTGTCATGTACGATATCGTGTGTACTGTGCATGGTGGGGTGTTCAAGTGAAGTGCGTCAGAAAAAAATACATGTCTTAAAATTGCTATTAACTTCTATTGGCGCGCCTAGACAAGTAATAGAAAATCGAGGTTGAAATATAAACGCGTTTTCTGCTTTCTTAACACAGTTGTCGCACGTGTCAACTGAACTAACTTGCTCCGTGCTCGTTTCGTGGAATCTCTGGGTGGAAAATTACGTATGTACCGAATGAAAACCGGAAAATCTCAATACCATGGTGTATTGTCGATCACGTATCTCCACTGAGACAACCTGCAACTCTGTATTTAGAATGCAACGGCCTTACCTTCTAATATTACGTATGCGATCGAAATAAAAACGTATTATCGAAATTTTCAGAGAATGATAATGTCTAACACTTGCTATTTTGGTCGCCCGCCTGTTTTCAAGTATAAACAAAGCAATATAATATAATACAGACGCCGAATATAGGTACCTACTGTTGCCTACATGGGTGGAGCTTTTAAAAAAAAGTTGGTGGGGCAAAATATCACATTGTCTGGTTGTTTTGCATAGCTGAAGTGGAAAATGGTCATTTTAACGCCAGGAAACGTTCAAATCTGACAAAAGTTGGTGGGGCAAAGCGGAAAAGTTGGTGGGGCAGTGGCCCCACCATTTGAATAGGAAACTCCACCCGTGGTTGCCTACCGATCTGACAACATGTAAGCGGAGATCAATTGCACTTCTGCCTCATGACCGCGTCGTAACGAGAATAAACTATATGTTTGAAATGGTGCGCACCGAGGCTATGCGCATCACACACGATCGCTTCGATTATTGTCGCGGCCCAGCATCCCATTCAGGGAGGTGCCAACCTCTCCCGGTGGTATAATGGACTCGCCCAGCAGGTATGACGTCATCTCTAATTCCGAGTGCGAATGGTCATTATACTTCGGGAATTTGCGGCCCGGCGCCGTCCCATGTGCACTGGCCCGGCGGCAAATTCCCGAAGTATAATGACCATTCGCACTTGGAATAAGAGATGACGTCATAGCTGCTGGGCGAGTCCATTATACCACCGGGGGAGGTTGGCACCTCCCTGAATGGGATGCTGGGCCCAGAGCGCAGCCAGGGGGGCACAGGGGGCACGTGCCCCCCCCCCCCCCCCCCCCCATTGGTCCGAGGGGCCCGGAGGGCCCCTCGGCCCCTCAGCCCATATCCTTTAACAGGACCTGTTGACCTGACCTGAGATGACTAGAGATACAAAATTACACAAAATGTGGATAATTGATGCCCAAAGAGTTTGGTGGCGCTACACACCGCCGTTTTCCCAATATTTACGAAAACCTCTGATGGGCGGATATCCGCACCCCACGTCGGTGCGCGTGTTAATACTTCACATGGTGCCAAAGGGAGTCAATTGCCGCACATTATTTTGTATCAGACTACGTACTTATCAGTCAATCTACGCATGGAGTCTGTTCAACATGGGTCTGTCCGACGTTCTTTTTGCGATAATTTAGGACCCCTGCAAATTATAGAGGCCTAAATCCGAAGAGATACCATTTCGCGTTTTTTTTGGGGGGGGGGGGGCTTTGGCCGAGGGGCCTTCTGGGGATGCCGTGCCCCTCTCTTGCCGAAGGTCTGGCTGCGCCCCTGGCTGGGCCGCGACAATAATCGAAGCGATCGCTGTGTGATGCGCTTAGCCTCGGTGCGCACCATTTGAAACATATAGTATATTCTCGTTACGGCGCGGTCGTCAGGCAGAGAAGCGCATTTGATCTCCGTTTACGTCAGATCGGTAGGCAACAGTAGGTGCCTATATTCGGCGTCTGTATTATATTTATATTGCTTTGTTTGTACTTGAAAACAGGCGGGCGACCAAAATAGCAAGTGTTAGACAATTATTCCCTGAATTTTTCGATAATACGTATTTATTTCGATCGCATACGTAATATTAGAAGGTACGGCCGTTGAATTTGAAATACAGAGTTGCAGGTTGTCTCAGTGGAAGTACGTGATCGGCAATAGACCATGGTATGAGGATTTTCCAGTTTTCATTCGGTACATACCTAATTTTCCACCCAGAGATTCCACGAAACGAGCACGGAGCAAGTCAGTTCAGTTGACACGTGCGACAACTGTGTTTAGAAAGCAGAAAACGCGTTTATATTTCAACCCCGGTTTTATATTACCTGTCGAGGCGCGCCAATAGAAGTTGATAGCAATTTTGAAAGACATGTATTTTTAACGCACTACATTGAACACTCCAGCATGCACAGTACACACGATATCGTACATGACAGGGTAGGGAGACTGTGACGTCACTGTGACGTCACATTCAAGCGACTTCAACCAATCAAATGAATTGGTGCGAATGGTCGCTATACTTCGGGAATTTGTGGCCCGGCGCCGTCCCCTGTTGACTGGCCTTCGCCGTCCCCTGTGCACTGGCCCGGCGCCGTCCCCTGTTGACTGGCCCGGCGCCGTCCCCTGTTGACTGGCCTTCGCCGTCCCCTGTTGACTGGCCCGGCGCCGTCCCCTGTTGACTGGCCCGGCGCCGTCCCCTGTTGACTGGCCTTCGCCGTCCCCTGTGCACTGGCCCGGCGCCGTCCCCTGTTGACTGGCCCGGCGCCGTCCCCTGTTGACTGGCCTTCGCCGTCCCCTGTGCACTGGCCTGGCGCCGTCCCCTGTTGACTGGCCCGGCGCCGTCCCCTGTTGACCGGCCCGGCGCCGTCCCCTGTTGACTGGCCCGGCGCCGTCCCCTGTTGACTGGCCCGGCGCCGTCCCCTGTTGACTGGCCCGGCGCCGTCCCCTGCTGACTGGCCCGGCGCCGTCCCCTGTTGACTGGCCCGGCGCCGTCCCCTGTTGACTGGCCCGGCGCCGTCCCCTGTTGACTAGCCCGGCGCCGTCCCCTGTGCACTGACCCGGCGCCGTCCCCTGTTGACTGGCCCGGCGCCGTCCCCTGTTGACTGGCCCGGCGCCGTCCCCTGTTGACTGGCCCGGCGCCGTCCCGTTGACTGGCCCGGCGCCGTCCCCTGTTTAGTGCCTGAGTGGCCGGATATGTGCTAACTGCTGAAGTGGCGACAAACGGCCAGCAGCAGCCGTGAACAGACGCCGCAGATGTCACGGTCGCCCGCAGATGATGTCACGGTCGCCACCAGATAAGACGAGACGCCGACCACCGACTATCTACCGCCGACAAAATCGACGGAAACTTGGCACATGATAGCGAACATGTTCGAATTCATGCCATCCAAAACAACATATAGAAGATACTCGCTCATCGAAATCTTCCGAGAATAGCAGATCCGCGGGCTGCCAACAAGCAAGTGTCTTTTCTATGAGCTGATTTTCACACTTCGAAGTTTGAATTCAAAAGTTCCTGTAATCGTGTGGCTAGTTTCCGGTGATTTTTCCACCTCTGGCCACAGAAACCAGGGGCGGGAATCAGCAACTGTCGCCCCCTGCGACTTCAGAGTTCAGGGGCGCTGGGTACACAGCGCGACTCGCCGACAGACAGTTTTACTCCCCGGCTCTAAGGAAGCACAATAGGCGGCCGGCTTTTATCGGCGGCGGCGGCGGCGCTGGGTGGGTCTGGCGCCTCCCGGCGGCCGGACAGGGCGACTTCCAACGCCGTGTGCGAGGCCAAATGCTCTGTTGAATACCAACGGCTGGTCAGAGATGACCACTGAGCTCATGTTCGGACATCTCTGTGTTGCGTGCACGCACCAGCTAACCATGATCACTCTCCCCCGCTTTCCATCGCACTGCACCCCGCCGACCACCAGCTCGATCGGGGGGACATCACACTGCACCCCTGGCCGGCCCCAGCGAACCAGGGGTGCAGTGCCCGAGGGGACGCCGCCGTAGCGGGGGTCGGAGCCGCCTCCCGCCGCCGGCACAGCTGTGGCTCCAGCTGTCCCGCCGCCCCGCATCGCGCCGCCCCACACCGCTCCGTGCAGCGCAGCGTCGACAGCGACGATCGATGTGTACAGCCGCGCACGCGCCGGCGACGCGCCGCACGCCAGCGGCGCGGGCGATCCCGTTTTGAAAAGCGCGCCACAATGCGTTGTCTCGGCGGGAGCGGCGTCGGCGAGCGGCTCGGCTCTCGGCGGTTGCGCGTGCGGGCGCCGCGTTGCACTGCAGTGCACCCGGCGGGCGGCCTGATAAGCGGCGTCCGCGAGCGGCTCGGCGGTGTGGCGGCCAGCTGTCTCCTGCCCGAATGTCGGTTTATAGAAGACTGGTATATCTTGGGCCATGAGACGCGACCACAACGCAATATATAACAGCGACATGCACAGGTGGAGTTCCCTATCCATTTGGACTTTTGTCAGATTTGAAGGTTTCCTGACATTTTCTTCCTGCCATTTTTCACCTCAACCATGGAACACAACCAGTCAATATGGCATTTTGCCCCACCAACTTTTTCCGGAAAGCTCCACTCATGGCGACATGCATAAGTCGAGGTCAATATGTATACAATGCAGATGTGCAAAGGTACGAGTTTGATAGGTAGGTATGATTTTATACCAAGCACGCATTTATCAGACGTGCGAGGCCGAAACCGAGACCAAACAAGCCTCAACCGAATGCCCACCCAGGGGGTGGCAAGTGAGTTTGGTAGCACGCGTCACTGGGGCGTGAATCATTTATCTACACGGCTTAATTGAATGGCAGGAAGCCAGTTTTGAGAATAACAGAACCATTGAGTATCCTAGCTAAAACCGTGCTTTTCTGAAGACACATTCCTCCTCTATATTGCTAGACTACTTGCATGTGTTTCCCCAGCTGGTAAATATTTCAAATGTTCTTCCAAAGTCATCACTTCACGACATCTCGACATATTTGAAGGGAAAATGGTATGCAGCCAGGAAGGGCAAAAATCACTTCAAAGAAATTGCAAATGGGTAGAAAGATGCTTAGAAACAAGCTATGGGTAGTCTTAGTACAAATACAGAAGACTTGTATAGAAGATTAGCACCGTAATTCAGCGACCATGGTGTTGTTAGTTGTTACCACTGGCGGATCCACAGGGGGGGGGGGGTGCCGAGGCCATGGCCTCCCCAAAACGCTCAAATCGTAAGGCCAAACTATGTTTTGGCCTCCCCAAACCGGCCAGCACGGGTACCAATCTAAGCAACAACAAAAAACGATTTTTTTTTCGCGCTGAGCAGGGGTGTCATCCCTATAGTGGGCCATAGGTAAAGAAATTACTACCAAATGCTGCCAATGAGACGTCGTTAGCATGGTAAAATCTGATTAGTTCTGAAACGCCCCCTTCTAACTCGGCTCCTATGGAGAGTAAAAGGGATCCAAAAACACTGTTCGATAGCTCGTCAAAAATCATTTCGAAACTATTTAGTCATTTTTTGGCTCAGGTCAATATTGAGGTCACCATAGGTCATCAAATGTCAGATTTTCCAGTTTAAGGACTTCTCTCCAGAAACCCCCAAATATCTCGGGAACTATGATAGCTAGGAGCAAACAAATAAAAAGCAATCGAAATATATTTCAAAATGCAATCGCCATTATTGTCCTCAAATTTTATCTCAGGTCAATAGCTTGGGCTCCAGAGGTCACCAAAGGCCAAACAGCTATTTTGTGTTCAAACAGTTTTTTCGCAAATAAATGTTTGGCTAATAAAGATAAGGTAATAATTTTGACCCCATCATGTTTGTCTCGTCAAGGCGCTTCGAACTATATTCATGCAGACCAGGTTAGGTCAACTTATAAATTTGAACTCAGGTCAAGGTCAAATGGTGACTCAAGTAGGTCATGTTGCATATTGAAAGACGTGTATCGACTAGACAAACATATTGGTGTCAGTTTCACTTCTCTATCTTCATTCTGTCGAGTTATTGACAACAAAAAAGTGTTCGTGACCTCAGATGACCTCTGCCGACCCTGTAGGGGTCACTGAACAAAAATTTCACCTGGTTTATCAAGAATGACCTATGATAACATTATCCAGGAGGAATTGGACTGATATGCGCATCCTCGGAAAAGGAAGCATTTGAATATTGATTTACCCATTGACATATATAATGGGGAGGTCACGAAATTGACCCGACCTTTGGTCACAGATATAAAACAATCAGAGATATCCGAATTGTAGGTACTTATGAACTTATTAAATCCTGTAGTTTGAAACCGATCAGCCAAAACCTGTGGCTGTGGTACGACCACAAACGTCTTTGGAGGTGGGGTCACGTGACCTGGCCTGGTGGCCTGACCTGATATGACCAGAGGTATTTTTTGTATTTCAGAGGACCAGAGGTAACCATTTATGTGACTTCGCCCATAAATGGTTCACCCCGTCGGCGATGATGTTAAATAAATAAATAAAGGTTAAAATTTGCACGAAATGTGGGTAATTGATGCTCAAGCACCTGTGCCCAAAAATGGCGGCGCTACGCGCCGATGTTTGCTCGTTATCCTCGAAAAACCTTAGGGAGGCGTCTAAACGCCCTTTGGCCTCCGCCCTTTGAGTCTCTGGCCTCCCCCAGACGGAGTGGCTGGATCCGCCAGTTGCTGTTACCCATCCCTCCTTCGTCGCCTCCCTACTTGCTTCCATATGCGCGCAGTGATACGCGCATCCGTGCGCATGCGCAGTAAGTTCGTTTTGAAGGCCTTCCAAATCCTTCATGAATGCTACAGACAGAGGAAGAATGCGGCTACGTCGCTGAGGCTTGAAGGCCAAATTTGTACCTACCTTTAAAAGTAGGTAAAGTTACCTTGTGCCGACCAACGTGCAATCAGGTCGGTGCCGCCCCTAGTGATCATTGTGCTGAGCTGGTATTCCCCAAGGCTACCATGACATCCACATGACTTCGTAGAGAGACCAATAGCCGTTCGTGTGTACTGCAGGTCGCTGAACTCGGTAGTCGGTATACACGGTGTCAGCTGTTGTGTTGAGAATACGCTATGCACACCGCAGTCTCGTGCACTGTGTAGCTGCTGTATTGAGAATACGCTATGCACCCGCAGTCTGCACTGTGTAGCTGCTGTGTTGAGAGTACGCTATGCACACCGCAGTCCCGTGCACTGTGTAGCTGCTGTGTTGAGAGTACGCTATGCACACCGCAGTCTGCACTGTGTAGCTGCTGTGTTGAGAGTACGCTATGCACACCGCAGTCCCGTGCACTGTGTAGCTGCTGTGTTGAGAGTACGCTATGCACACCGCAGTCTCGTGCACTGTGTAGCTGCTGTGTTGAGAGTACGCTATGCACGCCGCAGTCTGCACTGTGTAGCTGCTGTGTTGAGAATACGCTATGCACACCGCAGTCCCGTGCACTGTGTAGCTGCTGTGTTGAGAGTACGCTATGCACGCCGCAGTCTGCACTGTGTAGCTGCTGTGTTGAGAATACGCTATGCACGCCGCAGTCTGCACTGTGTAGCTGCTGTGTTGAGAGTACGCTATGCACGCCGCAGTCCCGTGCACTGTGTAGCTGCTGTGTTGAGAGTACGCTATGCACACCGCAGTCCCGTGCACTGTGTAGCTGCTGTGTTGAGAGTACGCTATGCACGCCGCAGTCTGCACTGTGTAGCTGCTGTGTTGAGAGTACTCTATGCACGCCGCAGTCCCGTGCACTGTGTAGCTGCTGTGTTGAGAGTACGCTATGCACACCGCAGTCTCGTGCACTGTGTAGCTGCTGTGTTGAGAATACGCTACGCACACCGCAGTCCCGTGCACTGTGTAGCTGCTGTGTTGAGAGTACGCTATGCACGCCGCAGTCTGCACTGTGTAGCTGCTGTGTTGAGAGTACGCTATGCACGCCGCAGTCCCGTGCACTGTGTAGCTGCTGTGTTGAGAGTACGCTATGCACACAGCAGTCTGCACTGTGTAGCTGGTGTGTTGAGAATACGCTATGCACACCGCAGTCTGCACTGTGTAGCTGCTGTGTTGAGAACACGCTATGCACACCGCAGTCCCGTGCACTGTGTAGCTGCTGTGTTGAGAATACGCTATGCACGCCCCAGTCTGCACTGTGTAGCTGCTGTGTTGAGAATACGCTATGCACACCGCAGTCCCGTGCACTGTGTAGCTGGTGTGTTGAGAATACGCTATGCACACCGCAGTCCCGTGCACTGTGTAGCTGCTGTGTTGAGAATACGCTATGCACGCCGCAGTCCCGTGCACTGTGTAGCTGCTGTGTTGAGAGTACGCTATGCACGCCGCAGTCCCGTGCACTGTGTAGCTGCTGTGTTGAGAGTACGCTATGCACGCCGCAATCCCGTGCACTGTGTAGCTGCTGTGTTGAGAGTACGCTATGCACACCGCAGTCTGCACTGTGTAGCTGCTGTGTTGAGAGTACGCTATGCACACCGCAGTCCCGTGCACTGTGTAGCTGCTGTGTTGAGAACACGCTATGCACACCGCAGTCCCGTGCACTGTGTAGCTGCTGTGTTGAGAGTACGCTATTTATTTATTTATGTATTTATTGAGTCAACAACCACAGGCACAGGGCCCACTTACGGTTGCAGTCATGCTGCCTCATGCAACAGGAAATTAAAACATTCACAAACTACATGAGTGCACATGGTACATACAATAAGAGAACACAACTATACTGCATAGTAAACACAGCAGCATAAAATAAATACATAAAAGGCGATTAAAATCGCCAGTGAAAGTAGGAACAAACGTGTAAATAAAGCGCTGATACAGGCAAAAACCTAAAAATAGACAAATACATAAAAGCGCCGGTAAAAGTAAATATAAACGTGTAGATATAGCGCTGGCACAGGCAAAAGACCTAAAATAGACAAGTGCAACTTAAAGCCAATGACCGATCACGGGTCACAGCTCACAGCAGCGACCTTAACTCAAGTATGTGCCCTGAACATCAGCGAACTTCGTGATCTAAGGGTACGAGACGGCATAAATAAATCCGTCTGAGGGCTGCTGTGTGTGAGCGAGTTAAAGAGATGCGGGAGACGAATCAAGAAGCCCCTCTTTACAGAGTCAACTCTTCCACGAGGTACATGGAAGAGCTCGGGCGCCGCGTACGTCGACTTGGTGCTGACAGCGGGAACGTTGCCACAATATCAGGGCAGTCCATGTTGCCGCTGAATACTGAGCGCATGAACATTAGATCGGACCGAACGAAACGCGACCTGACCGATGCACAGCCAAACAGCTCGAGCAATGACACGTAATCAAGTGGTGGACACGCTGCTTGGGTTTTAGATCCCAGCCACATCAGGAAACGGTGTTGAAGGCGCTCCAGCCGGCGCATATGGGTGACCGCAGCGCCTGACCAGATTACGCTACCGTATTCCAGTATGGATCTTACATGGGCCTTGTAGGCGGCGAGGGCTGCGGCATGGTCAAAGCGCGTTTGTTGTGTGCCAGCAGACATCTGCATGCTTCTAATTAGCAGGCCAAGCATGCGGTTAGCTTTAGCGACTGTGGCGTCAACGTGGTCCGCAAATGTAAGCTTGGCGTCTAAAATGACGCCAAGGTCACGCACGCGCACACATCGCTCAAGCTTGTGGCCGTCCAGCACGTACGATACAAGATGAGGTGATGAGCAGTCCCGTGCACTGTGTAGCTGCTGTGTTGAGAATACGCTATGCACGCCGCAGTCCCGTGCACTGTGTAGCTGCTGTGTTGAGAATACGCTATGCACACCGCAGTCTGCACTGTGTAGCTGCTGTGTTGAGAATACGCTATGCACGCCGCAGTCCCGTGCACTGTGTAGCTGCTGTGTTGAGAATACGCTATGCACACCGCAGTCTGCACTGTGTAGCTGATGTGTTGAGAGTACGCTATGCACGCCGCAGTCCCGTGCACTGTGTAGCTGCTGTGTTGAGAGTACGCTATGCACACCGCAGTCCCGTGCACTGTGTAGCTGCTGTGTTGAGAATATGCTATGCACACCGCAGTCTGCACTGTGTAGCTGATGTGTTGAGAGTACGCTATGCACGCCGCAGTCCCGTGCACTGTGTAGTTGCTGTGTTGAGAGTACGCTATGCACACCGCAGTCCCGTGCACTGTGTAGCTGCTGTGTTGAGAATACGCTATGCACACCGCAGTCTGCACTGTGTAGCTGCTGTGTTGAGAATACGCTATGCACGCCGCAGTCCCGTGCACTGTGTAGCTGCTGTGTTGAGAATACGCTATGCACGCCGCAGTCCCGTGCACTGTGTAGCTGCTGTGTTGAGAATACGCTATGCACACCGCAGTCTGCACTGTGTAGCTGATGTGTTGAGAGTACGCTATGCACGCCGCAGTCCCGTGCACTGTGTAGCTGCTGTGTTGAGAATACGCTATGCACACCGCAGTCCCGTGCACTGTGTAGCTGCTGTGTTGAGAATACGCTATGCACACCGCAGTCCCGTGCACTGTGTAGCTGCTGTGTTGAGAGTACGCTATGCACACCGCAGTCCCGTGCACTGTGTAGCTGCTGTGTTGAGAATACGCTATGCACGCCGCAGTCTGCACTGTGTAGCTGCTGTGTTGAGAGTACGCTATGCACACCGCAGTCTGCACTGTGTAGCTGCTGTCTTGAGAACACGCTATGCACGCCGCAGTCCCGTGCACTGTGTAGCTGCTGTGTTGAGAGTACGCTATGCACACCGCAGTCCCGTGCACTGTGTAGCTGCTGTGTTGAGAGTACGCTATGCACGCCGCAGTCTGCACTGTGTAGCTGCTGTGTTGAGAATACGCTATGCACACCGCAGTCCCGTGCACTGTGTAGCTGCTGTGTTGAGAATACGCTATGCACACCGCAGTCCCGTGCACTGTGTAGCTGCTGTGTTGAGAATACGCTATGCACACCGCAGTCCCGTGCACTGTGTAGCTGCTGTGTTGAGAGTACGCTATGCACACCGCAGTCCCGTGCACTGTGTAGCTGCTGTGTTGAGAGTACGCTATGCACACCGCAGTCTCGTGCACTGTGTAGCTGCTGTGTTGAGAATACGCTATGCACACCGCAGTCCCGTGCACTGTGTAGCTGCTGTGTTGAGAATACGCTATGCACACCGCAGTCCCGTGCACTGTGTAGCTGCTGTGTTGAGAGTACGCTATGCACACCGCAGTCCCGTGCACTGTGTAGCTGCTGTGTTGAGAGTACGCTATGCACGCCGCAGTCTGCACTGTGTAGCTGCTGTGTTGAGAATACGCTATGCACACCGCAGTCCCGTGCACTGTGTAGCTGCTGTGTTGAGAATACGCTATGCACACCGCAGTCCCGTGCACTGTGTAGCTGCTGTGTTGAGAATACGCTATGCACACCGCAGTCCCGTGCACTGTGTAGCTGCTGTGTTGAGAGTACGCTATGCACACCGCAGTCTCGTGCACTGTGTAGCTGCTGTGTTGAGAGTACGCTATGCACGCCGCAGTCCCGTGCACTGTGTAGCTGCTGTGTTGAGAATACGCTATACACACCGCAGTCCCGTGCACTGTGTAGCTGCTGTGTTGAGAATACGCTATGCACACCGCAGTCCCGTGCACTGTGTAGCTGCTGTGTTGAGAGTACGCTATGCACACCGCAGTCCCGTGCACTGTGTAGCTGCTGTGTTGAGAATACGCTATGCACGCCGCAGTCTGCACTGTGTAGCTGCTGTGTTGAGAGTACGCTATTGACGCCGCAGTCTCGTGCACTGTGTAGCTGCTGTGTTGAGAATACGCTATGCACGCCGCAGTCCCGTGCACTGTGTAGCTGCTGTGTTGAGAGTACGCTATGCACGCCGCAGTCCCGTGCACTGTGTAGCTGCTGTGTTGAGAATACGCTATGCACGCCGCAGTCCCGTGCACTGTGTAGCTGCTGTGTTGAGAGTACGCTATGCACGCCGCAGTCCCGTGCACTGTGTAGCTGCTGTGTTGAGAGTACGCTATGCACGCCGCAGTCTCGTGCACTGTGTAGCTGCTGTGTTGAGAGTACGCTATGCACGCCGCAGTCTCGTGCACTGTGTAGCTGCTGTGTTGAGAGTACGCTATGCACGCCGCAGTCTCGTGCACTGTGCAGCTGCATGGCGCCCTTCTCAGCACGGCTCATTGTGTTCACTAGTGTGCAGAGCGCGGGAATGGAGTTGCCCCACACGGCCAGCATCGACGTATGGGCGGCTAACTCAAGAGCTGACATGGGGTGCGTTCGGTGGAAGTGTACTCCGAGCGACCAAGGTATCTAGTAGCTTCATGGGGTGCATTCGGCGGAGGTCGCGTCCGAGCTGCATGTGTGTGGCAGAGTTTTAGGGGTGGAGGGGCGGTATCTAAGTTTGGCGGAAGCGCTATCCGAACTGCCGGTGTCCGTCCAAACTGTCGGTGTACAGCCGGCTTCAGGGGTACGTTCGGCGGAAGCAGCCGGTGCGTGTGGTCGGCTTCAGGGTATGCCAGGCAGCAAGCATCCGGCGATTATCACTGACAGATTTTGTGAGCCTGCGGCCGACCGGAAACAATCCGCCGAGCTAATAGCTACGGTCGTCTTGACGGCACCGCATTATTAATTAGGAGCGGATGTGATTTTGTGATCAGGTATTTTATAGATACAAATCTGGGCTTCATTCCATTTGTCTTTTGAAAATGTGTAATCACAAAAGGCGGAAAACATGAAATCACAAAAGTAACCTAACAAGTAATTGCACCACATCAATGTTATTCAGCATCACCAAACTGAAATAACAGTCAGTGACACGAAGTATGGGACCAGATAGTTCAGCACATATCCACCGCATTTGGTTGGTCACACCCGCAATAAACGCCACATGAATTTATCCCAAAATGGTCATAGAAATTACCTCATTATTCTTGGCCAGGCAGGTAACAGCCATCGTCCTGGCCAGGAATATTACACCCTGAGCAGCGAACAACAAGTTCATGGTCAACGACACGGGCCATTTCCGCACACTGGGACAATAATTGTCCATACGGTGTCGACAGCTCCCTGAGGCTATCACATACTGCGCCGCACCAGGGTGGGAGGTTACATCCGGAGTCGGTCTTCGAGCCAAGGACTAGCGCCATCCGCGCACATTTCCCGCCATCCGTACGCATTTCCCGCGCGAATGACTCGCGCCATCCGAAGTCAGTTTCCGAACGTATGACTCGCGCTATCCGAAGTCGGTTGTGGCGCGCATGACTCGCGCGATCCAAAGTTGGTCCACAAACAAATGCCTCGCACCAACCGAAAGACCCCAAACGACCGCTTCGCGCCATTTCTGGCCGGCGGGTGCCCGGCATCCGACGAGTCGGCATGGCCGGGGGCTGACAAGCATTGAACTCGGGACCTTGAGTGCCGCCGGGACAGCTGGCTGATCATCCGGCCGTCCCCATTAGGCCGGCGGCGACAGCGGCGCGGCGGCGACGTTAGCGGCGCGGCGGTGACCATGTCCATTCAGCCGGGCGACACCCGGGTCAGGGGAGACGACCCCGCCGCCTGACGGCAGATAAGGGCACGGCGAAGAGACAGAGGAGACAGGGTCGACTAATGTGCCTGACGGGAGGAGTGACTAGAAGAGGAGGCTGGAGCAAAAAACGGAACCAAAATAGAGACGAGGAAGAAGCGAGAAATTTCAGCGAAAGAGGGATTAGATGGGAGAAATGGGAGAGGAAAGAGGGAGAAAGAGAGAGAGAGAGAAAGGGAAAGAGAGAAAGAAAGAAGGAATAGAGGGACGAGATGGGAGAAGGAAAAACAATACAAGAGATGAGGGAAGAAACGGAGAATATCCGACAGTATGAATTAGCGAATGGGGAAGCGACCAAGTATGAATCCACAAGGGAAAACAAGAAAGAGAAATGCGAAACGGAAAACAGAAAAAGATAAAAAAGAAACTCCGAAAACATTTACTTTCATCACGCGTAAGATGAGCTCGTGGAGCGGATGAAGCGCTATAAGTTAAAGCTTAGATAAAAAGCAGTTTGGGCGGTAACCAGATGGCTAACCAACTGTCCTCCGCCTGCCTTCATTAGCCATGTTCCCCGCACACTAATCCCTGAGCCTATGAATAACCATCTGAGCATCATCTCAGACCGTCCGGTCCTCTTTTTACGCCGCATTCCCGCGATTCTGCACAAAAAGGTCACCAGGCGGTAACGAGCTGCGCCCGCCGGTGTTAATCGGTTCAGGGGCATCTCCGGTCCGCGACGAGCGGTGGCGGCGGCGGGGCGGTGGGGCGGCGGGTCGACGGGGAGGCTCGGGTTGGCCGGGGTTGGCTCGGGGAGACCCGGAGGAGGCGGGGTGCCGCCTCGCGAGGTCTCCACAGATTCCACAAACGTTCACCACTGGCGGCACCGATCGTCTACTCAGCCGTCGCCGCCATCGGCACCACCGCCGGCTCTCGACGACAGCCGCTGCCGCCAACCTCCGACGGCCGCTGAGGGCCGACGACGACCGACGACGACCGACGACGACCGCCGACGAGTGGCCGAGGAGTCGGCGGGGAGTGGCCGAGGAGTCAGCGGGGAGTCACCGGAAGAGGGCGGTCCGCCACGTGGTAACGACGTCCGGTGCCGGTGTCTGCCGACCGCCGCCGGCGCCGCGATAACGACCTCCGCGCCAGAGTTCGCCGCCCTCGCGCCGCAACCGTCTCCGACGCACAATGGCGCCGCAACGGGAGCAAGAAGTGCCGCTGTTCCCACAGTTCCCATTCGGCGGCGGCGGCGGCGACGGTGATCACCGTCCTGACGACAGACAGCCCAGCCCAGACGGCAGCCGACCGAGGGACCTCCCCGCCGCCGCCGCCGCCGCCGCCGCCGCCGCCGCCACCTCCACCTCCACCTCCGTCACCTCCGCCGCCTCCGCTGACCAACGGCCACCCGACGGAAGCATGCAGCACGCGCCGTTTCCGCCGTCCGCGCGCCACAAAACGCCGCGCGCTGTCCAATTAGGGCGGCGCGCCGGCGCGCTCAGGAGCGAGCGCGGCGCATCTGTCACGGTCGCGCCAGCCAGCCAGACGGCGGCCGGCCTTCGCTCGGCTCCCCTCCCTCCCGGCGCCCCTGCTCCCCATGGGAACAGCCGGCCGGTGACCCGGCAGCCGGGAACGAGCCGAGTGCGGGCCGGGAGGGTCGGGCGGGGCGCACCTGCCCGTCTCCAGACTGGCACGTGCCACGCGCCAGACGAACAACGGCACGTGCCGAGCGGACCGGGAAGGGCAGCTGCAGGAGGAGGAGGGGAGCCCCGCCACCGTCTCCAGGCGGCGGCCGCGAGGCAGGAGAGCAGCTGACGGCGGCAGGACGCGGGCCGGACCAGAGGTGCGCGTCGCTCTCATTACCACGGCACACGCTGGCACAGCGATACAGCCAGCACAATGGAGACTGCGCCGTGACAAGGCACGGTACAGCTGTCCCCCGGCCAGCGGTGTCCAGAGTGACACCAGGGATGGTATGTGATTACCGTGACGTGACGGCTGTGATGACCGTGACGGCCGGACGGGACACAGCAGAGGGCAGCGGCCCCGGGAGCAGACTCCCCACTGGTGAGCCGGCTCTAACCGCGGCCGGGATCATGTCGGTACCCCACCAGAACAAACCATGCAGGCCGGGATCATGTCGGTACCCCACCAGAACAAACCCTGCAGGCCGGGATCATGTCGGTACCCCACCAGAACAAACCATGCAGTCTGCGGAACCACAGGAGTCAGGACACAGCGCCCCAACACGAGACCAGAGATGCAAGAAGGCAAATATCTTCCCCGTCAAATATATCAGTCCAAGCGCGAAGACGCCGCAGTGACACATGCTAGACATCAGGACAGGAAGTCCTCAGTCTTCACTCCCTTTATCACCGGATGTACTGCGTGCAACAGCCGCCGCCAACAGCCGCCGCGAACAGTCGAGGCGAACAGCCGGTGAGAGCAGCAGCTGAGGGCGAACTTCCGCGCGCGCAGGATGTGTGACTGGAGGAGATGGTTGCACCAAGGGTGGCCGCAGCAGCAGGAGGGCGGGTCTTCCAGCAGTGCTCCCTGAGGACGGCCCGAAGGCAGCCCTGAGGGCGGCCCGAAGGCAGCCCTGAGGCCGTCCGGCAGCGGGCGGGGGCGGGGGCGGGGGCGGGTCCAGGTGGCAGCCAGCAGCCGCTGAAGACGGCCAGCGGCGGCCGGACAGGTGACAAGGTGCGCTAACCAGGTGTCGGCAGCACGCACACACCGCACCACACCGCACCGCGCGGCACGCGCCGGCGAGGATTACAGCTGGTCAGCGTCGGCGGTCTATCCGGCCTTCTTATGCAGATGGCACCCGGCAGGGCCAATTTACTTTGAAACGAATTACAAATACAGCAAAGGGATTGAGCTAGCAGGGCAATGAAACATGCTTAGCTACTGAAAACAGGCTTCCGCCGGCTGTTCCGACAAGCAATGTCACAACCTAAATAAGATTGACAAATAAGATTGTAAATAAGATTGTAAATAAGATAAAAGATTGATCAGATAAGACGTTGATCGATGAGAAGTTGATTTAACTACTGCATGACAAAACATTACATCAGTTCAGTTCAGCTCAGTGCCTATGCACCGATGCACACGATAATATTCTAACTCAACCGCAGAAGGTACCGTCTATCGCCACAGCCAGTGCTGTTGCCTTGGCGGTGTTCTGTATTCCAGGGAGCAGCGGCGAAGCCCTGACCAGCAGGGTCTCGCTGTATACCGAGGAGCAGGCAGCTGCGAAGCCCTGACCAGCAGGGTCTCGCTGTATTCCAAGGACCAGGCAGCGGTGAAGCCCTGACCAGCAGGGTCTCGCTGTATTCCAAGGAGCAGGCAGCGGTGGAGCCCTGACCAGCAGGGTCTCGCTGTATTCCAAGGACCAGGCAGCGGTGAAGCCCTGACCAGCAGGGTCTCGCTGTATTCCAAGGAGCAGGCAGCTGCGAAGCCCTGACCAGCAGGGTCTCGCTGTATTCCAAGGAGCAGGCAGCTGCGAAGCCCTGACCAGCAGGGTCTCGCTGTATTCCAAGGACCAGGCAGCGGTGAAGCCCTGACCAGCAGGGTCTCGCTGTATTCCAAGGACCAGGCAGCGGTGAAGCCCTGACCAGCAGGGTCTCGCTGTATTCCAAGGAGCAGGCAGCTGCGAAGCCCTGACCAGCAGGGTCTCGCTGTATTCCAAGGAGCAGCTGCGATGACGGCTGCGACGGCGGCGGTGCGGGCGGCGCGGTCATGCGGGCCACCAGATAAGGAGAGCACACACAGCCCGCGTCCCCGGGCGCCGCCACAACGGCAAGACGGCGGCAGACGACGGCGGTGGAGGTGCTGGCGGCGGCAGCTGAGATTACCAAGGCGCCTACGCACACACGGCGGTGTGGGTTGTGGGGCACTGCCAGATCCTGCTGCCGCCGGCCCCCGCAGATCCACAAAACGTACAGCACTCATCCACGCCCTATCCTCAGCGTTAGATATTCATAATGCGATTTTTTTTTTTCTCCCGGAGAAACACCGTAATATATTCAATGTTACATTTCAGCGGTCCCGTATGCATTCTGCAGTAAGTTATATGAAAAATGGTATACCCACACCAGAGTCGGCTGAGCAGTGAGCACGCCTTGTTTTACTAGGTGTCGGGGACTTCTGTGCCAGGCGTGGGTCCCACCACTCCCAGTTTATCTGTCCCCCGCCGGTAACTCCCGCCGAAATCCCACGATAGCGCGCCACGGCGGGAACACAGAGCCGCGATTGCATCAGCTGTGGCCGCCACAAAACCGACCGACCAGGCGCCCCTCGGCTGGGGATCGGCCCCTCCCCTCCCTCCCTCCCTCCCCTCCGCCACGCAGGGGGGAAGGGGATCAGCGGCGGCGGCGGCGGGGGATTGGTCTATAGTCCAGATGGACTGTGCTGGGGGGAGGACCAGCGCAGGACCAGGACAGAACCAGGATATGACCAGGACATGACCAGGACAGGACAGGACAGGACAGGACAGGACAGGACAGGACAGGACAGGACAGGACAGGACCAGACCAGGACAGGACAGGACAGGACAGGGACAGGACCAGGACAGGACCAGGACAGGACCAGGACAGGACCAGGACAGGACCAAGACCAGGACAGGACCGGGACAGGACCGGGACAGGACCGGAACAGGACCGTGGGAGGACCGCAGGAGGGCCAGAAGAGGCGGTCACGGTAATCGGACCGTGTCAGGTCGGCGCCAGTGATCCGGCCGCGGTCCGGCCGCGGTCCGGCCAGGGTCCGACCCCGGGTGCCATCCATCCCGTGCCGTCCCGTGCCGCGCCGCCCTTGTCACCGTCTCTATCGCCTCTCCAGCTCACTTTCACCCCGCTCAGACCGAAATAGTTCCGGCCACAACAGGCCTGATTAGAGGTGCTACTTGGGTCGCCAGACACACAGACTGAGCAGTGAGCAGTTCAAACCAGAGATGCCACTTTCAGTCATCAGGCCCGCAAACTGAGCTTGTGAACCCTGCAGGACGTCTAGGTTGGCTTTGAGCGGTCGTGGTCGGTTTGGATTTTTGTGGGTTTCATGAAGGACACAAAAATGTGAATGTGAAATGTGACAAAGGCGCATCGATGTAATCGTGTGGTTCATGCTGATGGCTTGGCTAGCCTAGTTCATAGTTGCAATAAAACCGAAAATACTTTCAACATGTTTGGGTCTCACTGTCATACAACTGGATATAGCTGCACTGTTTTTTCGCCGCACTCTGACAGCAGTTCCCGGAAGGGCGTACCATTCTCAGTATCATGTGCACTGTGCAAAATCGATTCCCGCCACGATGCATTTGCAGCGTCTTTTCCCGCCACAATGTCTTTTCAAAGTCTTCTCAGTCACGATTTTACCGCCATGACGTTCGCTCCCGCCACTCCGCGAATTGGCGCTAAATATATGTACTACAGCAACGCGGAATTCAGAATTGGCGGCACAAGCAATCCGCACGGTAACTGCAAAACTGACGTCATCTATTGTTAATGCAACTGGTCGTTCGTTAGTGATTAACATGTAGGTCATGCGTCATAGCATAACCCTCGATGTTTCGTAGAATTTAATGTCGTGTGTGTTAAATAGACTGTTTAATATCCAACTGTGGCCGTAATTAGTTGTACCTTCACATAATTCAGTGGCGGTAATTGTATTCGCGCCATATTTCCTGACACGTTTTCCTTAATTTGAACGTCACGACAGACGCCAGCCATCCAGTTCCTTGTCGGACTGGTCTGACCGGTCAATGTCAGGCACCCTTCTGCACTGGCCGTCTGGCCGTCCGGCGAAGCCTGTCCAGTTGGAGCTCCGAACACTGAAAAGCCCAGCCCTGGAACAGCAGGCTGAAACACACCACGAACGCTGGTAGGCGAGATCCACTCACGATAAGGACACATGTGGCGCTATACGGACGCAGGGGACACATTTGTTCCCGTCGCGCGGCGGAGGGGTATTTTGGTCCGTGTCCGGCGCGACCGATGGGAACGCAGCCTGGGGAATCGAGCAGAGTTCGCTATCAAGCCGGCCCATCTCTCACATACGCAGAGTGGCCGCTCAGACAAAAACACGCTTCAAGTGGGGCCACGGGCGGATCCAGAATGGGTGGTTTGGGTCAGTTTGGGGGGGCAAATCCCAAAAAGTCTCACACAATTCTGAAAACTCGTCGGATTTCGCTTGCTTGTGCATCGATAGCTAGTTTAAAACAAACTTTCCTTAGTAAAAGTTGCTTAGATTTTATATTATCTCAGGAAATGTGTCAAATTTGAGCCGATTTTAGGTGGTTTGGGGGGCCATGGCCCCGTGCCCCTCCCTCCCTCCCTCCCTCCCTCCCTCCCTCCCTCCCTCCCTCCCTCCCTCCCTCCCTCCCTCCCTCCCTCCCTCCCTCCCTCCCTCCCTCCCTCCCTCCCTCCCTCCCTCCCTCCCTCCCTCCCTCCCTCCCTCCCTCCCTCCCTCCCTCCCTCCCTCCCTCCCTCCCTCCCTCCTGGATCCGCCCATGACGGGGGCTAATGGTCAACTAGCCAGGCAGCCGAAACCATACATCCCCTTTCAGAACCGGCTGTCATTTTGCTATATGGTCAGATCCCATTGATTGTCTTATTGGCAAATGGTATATTGGTTAGTTATACTTTCGGTCGCCTAATGTCTATGCCATTTCCCTAATTGGGCTGGACTCAAATTACGAAGCTGGATAGTGTGGAAAGAAGCGTTTCGCAAGTAAAGGGACACTTTTGAAGAACCGCACTTTGATATTAACATCCCGCTAATTTGACATCGTCACACCACCTGGTGACCTGAAGGAGGGCACATCCTGTCCAGATAACTGGTGACCACTGACCGACATTCCAAAAATTAACAAATGAGGCATTTTTTTACAAAGGTTGACCAATCTGGGGCACACGGAAGACCACAAGTCACGTGGGGAAAAAAAACAGCCGGCCTGCTGTCGGAGCGCTGGCCAGCTGTCGCACAGCCCGCACATCTAACGGCCAATCGGTTGCGTGTACCACCTCTGCCGTAGCGGTCCTAGGAGGCCGTCAGAGACCACTGGGTCACAGCGCCGGACCATCACCAGCTGTGCCGTCCAGTGTCCGGCTGACCCGCTGACCTGGGAGGTCGCCTGTCCCTGCCTTGCTGACCTTGCTCAGTGTCCATGTCCCTGATCCTGACCCGCGTCGCCATCACGGCAGCAGGCTAGCCGGCGGCGTACGTCACTACCGAGCGGCCTGGTAATCAGTTAAGGCGCATCACGGCAGCAGGCTGGCCGGCGGCGTATGACACTACCGAGCGGCCTGGTAACCAGTGATAGGCGCCATCACGGCAGCAGGCTGACCGGCGGCGTACGTCACTACCGAGCGGCCTGGTAACCAGTTAAGGCGCATCACGGCAGCAGGCTGACCGGCGGCGTATGACACTACCGAGCGGCCTGGTAACCAGTGATAAGGCAGCAGGCTAGCCGGCGGCGTACGTCACTACCGAGCGGCCTGGTAACCTCTCAGAACGCACCATCTGCGACACTGTGATGCCGCCAACATTGGTGGCTCCAGCTACATCTCAACAAAGCGAGGTCCTCAAAGTAAAGGAAGGCGTTCACGTTTGCTCCAGTAGTGGCGTCGCCACAATTTTTTTAGTGGGGAGCCAGATAGTTTGTTTTTGTGGGGGCAGTCAGGGGCTTGGGGGGCCAGACCCCTATGGATAATGTTAAAATCCTGCGAATTGGGGGGGGGGGGGGCGGACTCCGGCCGGAGCGATCCTGGGGGGCCCGGTCCCCTAGTGGCGGCGGATCGTATTTTCGGGTGGGGGGGGGGGGGGGGGGGGCGCAAAGCAATTTCCAGGGGCACCGGAGCTTCAGCCCCAGCCCCCCCCCCCCCTCTTTTACTGAGAGCCCCTCACCACCATGTGCCCTATATATGCGTTTATAACCAGTTATAACTGACCAACCAACACTCAGGCCTTCTGAGGGCCCCTCAGGCCTTCCGAGGGCCCCTCAGGCCTTTCAAGGGCCCTTCAGGCCTTCCGAGGCCCCCTAAGGCCTTCCGAGGGCCCCTCAGGCCTACTGAGGGCCTCCCTCAGGCCGACTGAGGGCCTTCTGTCGGTCTTAGAGGGCCCCTCAGGCTGGCTGTATTGTATTTGCTAAGGCCCATCTACGAGTGGCTGTTCCGGGCTCTAGTAAAATATCAGTATTTAGTGCAAAACCATACAACAGAATACAATATAGCATATAGGTGACGTACCAGACAAGGGAAAATCAAGCGAATTGTTACGGCATTACAGTACAACAAAACATTGCAAAACTTCGGGGCCCTTGGTCATTTTTCCGGTCAAAAAGAAAAAATCGAACTACCTTCTTGAATGGCCCCTCTTACAAATGTATGGGGGGCAAAATCATATGTTTGCCCCTACTTCTTGGGTGGGAGGGGCAGCTGCTCTCCCTCTTCCAGAGCTCTCTCAAACACATCGAATACAGCACATTTTCAGCTGGGCGCCAAACATCTAATACGTTGATCGAGTCTCCACACCATCATCCCCCTGTCCAAGCCGGGAATCATCCCCCTGTCCAAGCCGGGCATCATCCCCCTGTCCAAGCCGGACATCATCCCCCTGTCCAAGCCGGACATCATCCCCCTGTCCAAGCCAGACATCATCCCCCTGTCCAAGCCGGACATCATCCCCCTGTCCAAGCCGGGAATCATCCCCCTGCCCAAGTCGGGCATCATCCCCCTGTCCAAGCCGGGCATCATCCCCTGTCCAAGCCGGGCATCATCCCCTTGTCCAAGCCGGACATCATCCCCCTGGCCAAGCCGGGAATCATCCCCCTGTCCAAGCCGGGAATCATCCCCCTGTCCAAGCCGGACATCATCCCCCCGTCCAAGCCGGGCATCATCCCCCTGCCCAAGTCGGGCATCATCCCCCTGTCCAAGCCGGGCATCATCCCCCTGTCCAAGCCGGACATCATCCCCCTGGCCAAGCCGGGCATCATCCCCCTGTCCAAGCCGGGCATCATCCCCCCTGTCCAAGCCGGGAAGCATCCCCCTGTCCAAGCCGGGCATCATCCCCCTGTCCAAGCCGGGAATCATCCCCCTGTCCAAGCCGGGCATCATCCCCCTGTCCAAGCCGGGCATCATCCCCCTGTCCAAGCCGGGCATCATCCCCCTGTCCAAGTCGGGCATCATCCCCCTGGCCAAGCCGGGCATCATCCCCCTGTCCAAGTCGGGCATCATCCCCCTGTCCAAGCCGGGCATCATCCCCCTGTCCAAGTCGGGCATCATCCCCCTGTCCAAGTCGGGCATCATCCCCCTGTCCAAGCCGGGCATCATCCCCCTGTCCAAGTCGGGCATCATCCCCCTGCCCAAGTCGGGCATCATCCCCCTGTCCAAGTCGGGCATGATCCCCCTGTCCAAGCCGGGCATCATCCCCCTGTCCAAGCCGGACATCATCCCCTGCCCAAGTCGGGCATCATCCCCCTGTCCAAGCCGGGCATCATCCCCCTGGCCAAACCGGGCATCATCCTCCTGTCCAAGCCGGGCATCATCCCCCTGCCCAAGTCGGGCATCATCCCCCTGCCCAAGTCGGGCATCATCCCCCTGTCCAAGCCGGGCATCATCCCCCTGTCCAAGCCGGGCATCATCCCCCTGTCCAAGCGGACCATCTACGGCGGACTAGCACGACTTCGGCGTTAAATGTCGAGCCCTCTTCTTCCCCTCCCCTGAATTGTGCGCCCCGCCTGCCCCATATCCCCCGTCCAGGCCCGGTTTTCCACTTGAGTGGCTGCAGTAAGCGGCTGTCCGTCTGGCGGCCAGTCCACCACACCACAGCTGGCGGTACGCCCAGTCCACCGGTCCGTTCACCGGCCCGCCGGCCCGTCGGCCCGCCGCGCCGGTCCGCTGCTAGCCGCGTCAATTAATAGCCCCCCGATCCTCCAATTTGCCGCAGCCGACGCCATTAGCGACGGCCTCGTACGTCGGCCGGCCACCGGAGCCGGAGCCGGAGCCGGGAGCAGGCAACCGGAGCCGGAGCTTCCTCCGCCGAGGAAGTACGGTTACTGGTTAACCTGCAGTACGGCTGCCCCGGGCTGATACCCCGGGCACGGCTGGCTGACACCCCAGCGGAGCGGACTGGCGTCACGCCGTTACGCGCAACACGGTATGTTACATTGTTACACGCAGGGCAGAATGAAAAGATCGCGACGTGGCGGCCGGCAACGGGCGGGATCACGTCGTCCGAAAATAACATATAGCCGTGCCGCCGCAGGTATGGTCCGGCGAAAATGAATGGGAGAGTACGGTCGCCTGAGTCCATCGACAGCTCAAGCACCCTGCTGCCTGCCTGGCGGCCGGGCAGGGGCGCACCCAGTCCCTCTCTGGGGGGGGGGGGGGTCAGCTCAAGCCAGTCTCCGACAATCGACTCGAAGTCACAATAACCTAGACAGCCAGTCGGGGTGGCACAGTGCCTAGCTGATGACACAATGACACAATGTCAGGCCCCGTCCCCTGAGCCGCCGCTCCTGGCACCGCCTCTGCAGTCTGCATTCCGCCGGCCGCCGTCAAGGACCTGGCTGGCTCGCTAGCGGGCGGGAAATTCAAATAGCATCCTCAGCTAGGCTGCCGACGGCGGCGGCGGCGGCGGACGGGGGCGGCGACCTCACGCGCACAGCCGGCGGCGGGCGACCCCGTGACCTCGGCGGCCATGGGTCGGCCCGGTGACCCCACCCCTGCGGGCGGCGGTGGCGGTGTCTCGTCCAGCGGGTGAGAGACCGGGTCCAGACCAGACCAGACCAGACCAGACCGGTAGCCGTGAGCAGGGGAACGCCGGCAGCGGAAACGACGTGTCCCGTTACAGCTCACGTAGACAACCGAACCCGCCGCGAGCCAGCCGATCCCTCCAGCCCCTCCAACCCCGCCAGACAGAACCCCCTGCCCATTGTGCCCTCACACGCAGACAGGGTAAATGCCCGGCTCTCTCCAACAGCGGCTGGTCTGCTCAGGCTGGCGCTGGGCGACGCGGCCGACCGACCCACCGGCCCCAATCAAGGACACATGGCGCCCTGTCTGGAATGCCGTCCGTAGCCGATTCGTATCGCTCCAGATAAATAACGAAACGGCCAGAGTAAATTTACGCCGCGCCTTTGTGCGCCGCCAAAAGCCGACATGTATATTGTATACGTCGGCAGAGATTCGCACGGGACCGGGGTACCACGGGATCAGTCGCGACAAATTCCGCACACGGTTATTCGCGACAAGGGAAGACGGACGGATGTCTTGGCAATAATCAGATTAGCTGAGAGGGCTAATTTAATTTCATGATGCGCGGAACAGTTCGTTTAAACAACACTAATGCTGGATGCCCTGGATGTTTTAATTAGCAGGCACGTAATTAGAAACGATTAGCCAATGCCTGGTTAAATTAATGGCTTGGCGCCAGCTAAATAAAGGATTATTTCAAGGCTACTGAGACCAGTAACTATCCAGCTGTTCAGCGATCCACCAGTCATAACTCATTAGACCACCCACCGGGCACTAAACGCAGCCACACTTCAAAATACAAATACCGTCCGGAACAGCATTCCTGCCGGCCCCGACGCAGAATAAACTCTGGCATCCAGGGCAACGGGGCAGTTAATCTCGCCCCGATCCAAAGGCTTTAGTCACGGTCCTGGGGCCCCGGCACCTATTGGGGCCACCCGATGTCAAGACTACTATGACGTCATACTCCATGACGTCATCGTATCGGAGCAGGGGCTGTGTGAAAAACGTGTGTCCCCCCAATTTTTGGACTTTTAACATTACGCCTATCGGCGTCGCATGGAAAGAATCGACTTCAGAATGTCTCTGCCCCCCCCCCCCCTCATTTTCGGAACGTGGCGGAGCTCTTGTTTCGGAGAAGAGATGACCCGGCACAGAGTCGATCACTTCGTTACTGGACTCAGTAGACAATAGGCGTGTCACGGTAACCTCGGTTGATGTTCCTTATCACGTTATATGTTATCACGGTTGATGTTCCTCTTTTGAATGGGCCAACCGCATGTCGCCGAGACCAGACAATGACGCCCACACTCTGGACTCGAATGACGGAATCGGTCATCTCTCTGACCCCGCCTTCCCCAGACACATTCCTAGACATTCTCACGACATTCAAATGATTAGCCACGTCCGTTCGGCGCGGTAGCTGCTCGACTGACGGCGCCTCTCTCGGCTGAGACAGCAGTCTCTCCTTTCGTCACTCTACACGGACCAAGCCGGCCCGACACCGACGACGCTCACGTCAACGACGGGGCCGACGGGGGGCGTCGCCGCGTGACCCCTGGCGCCCATGACTCGACACTCCGGTACGCCGTCCGCCCACCTGATCATACCGACACACGGCCGACCCGGCCGGCTCGATCAGGCGACACGACAGGACACCACAGGATCGCAGGACACCGTAGAACGGCCGAGGCCAGCCCAGCCGGCTACTATCAGGCGACACGACAGGACATTGCAGGATCACAGGACAGCACAGAATCACACAGGACACCGTAGGACAGCCGAGGCCAGCCCAGCCGGCTCGATCAGACCACAGGACAGGAAACCCCACATGACAGCCGATCCAGCCGGCCTGTTCTCACCATGATAGGACCACAGGTCGGCGGAACTTGAGCCGGTCTCCGATCCAGGCAGACACCGTTACGAATGAGCCGGAATGCGGCGCGCGGCGCGACGCATTCATTGCGCGAGTGCCGGATTAGCGCCGCTCGCAGTGCGCGGCGGAGAGGAGCGGCGAGGAGCGGCGCGGTGCGGCGCGGTGCGGCGAGGAGCAGCGCGGTGTACAATACAAGGTAACGGTCCGCGGCGGATGGTGATACGAGCCGGTGCCGGCTTCCGGTGTGTCGCACTCAATGGAGGCGGCGACAGCGGGCCGGCACGGGGCCACACGGGGTCGGACTCTGCGCCGAGCGGGACACCGCGCCCGCTGAGTGCGTGTGACAAACAACTGTCGCACGGGGGGCGGAGTTGCGACGCGTCGCTCCGCAGAGGGATAACAGCGGGACGGTTCACCACCGGAGACCACACGGTGGTGTGGAACGGGCAGTGAACTCACCCTCCCGTTAGTTAGTCCGCTTCCGTTGACACCAGGCGTCCGTTGGCGGTACCTGGTTCAAATGAACAACCGTTTCCGCTTCATAAGTCCTCAGGAGTGTGACTTGTTTGATGCGACCGGATGTGGTAACTTACATCATCATCGGTAAACGTCTTAACCTACCAATTGTGAATTCAGTGGTCACTAATGCCTGCCACAAAGATGGCATCAATCGACCTTTTCAGTCGGAATTGATGGCTCACCATTTGGCACTTCTTTACACACACACGGTTTGAGGACGGGCAAGTTTACGAGATTCCAATAGGTCTTCAAGGTTACATCCCGCCCTAGCGGAATGAACTCGTCCGTCGTAACAGAGATGACCTGGCTGAAGGCCAAACGGTTCCAGAATCGCGAAACAGCATAGACACGGCGCAGAAACGGCGCAGAAACAGCGCAGAAACAGCGAAGAAACAGCGCAGAAACAGCGAAGAAACAGCGCAGAAACAGCGCAGAAACAGCGCAGAAACAGCGAAGAAACAGCGAAGAAACAGCGCAGAAACAGCGCAGAAGCAGCGCTGAAAACTGGCCCCCATCCACCTATAACTCTCGACCCATCAAATGTTCGGATCGGAGACATTTGGGCAAAGAACTCGTTAATCCTATTCGAAGATTAGGGTCATTCAAATAACGGTCGATTCCCTCTCACTAGACCCTTTGTCTCTATGGAGCAGGCTTGTCCATGCAGTAGAAGGCATTGTGAGAAATGGACCAGTGTTCGACAAGAACTCTCCTGTGTCTCTGCGATGTGATGTTCATGCGACTGGGGTAAATACCTGGGATCGCGTCTCTGTACTGCCCAGACGCCCACAGTACCCTGACTGGCAGGTATGTACAACGTGCGTCATCAGATCCCTCTGGACCCTCTCCGGTAATCTGACTCATGCACTGGCCGTCTCGCACGTCCACTGCTGTGAAGACTGAGGTAGAGTCTGGCCCAGTCAGTCATTACCGCTACTCGGCCGGTGGTGAGAGATAAATCGCCGGGACGGTGTGGTGCAGCAGCATGGAGGCCAAGCCAGGTCAGAAATCAGGACATATAGAACATGTGCAGCTGTCTTACTAATTTGTCATGCTCATAATCGTATAATATGCTGTTATCATCTTTGTTTGATATGCCTGTCGCACGCCTTGTCACATTTGCACTGCTACGTTGATAATTTTAGCATTTTATTTTATATTTGTATTAATTCCTTTCTGGTTGGAATGAAGGTCAGGAAGGAGGACATGTACAGCACGGTGAACATCCGACAAGGCCAAGGAGGAAGGTCAAGAGGGCAGGGAAGACGAGCACGCTGCCAGCCGGGATGGGGCGCGACGGAAGGTCAAATAGCTATAAAGACCACGTGAAGTGGCTATGCCGGTTTTACGGGGCACAGAAAAGCCCCTTCACCGTTCTCCTTTCAGAAAGGCCCCTTCACCGTTCTCCCTTCAGAAAGGCTCCTTCATCGTTCTCCCTTCAGAAAGGCCCCTTCACAGTTCTCCCTTCAGAAAGGCCCCTTCACCGTTCTCCCTTCAGAAAGGCCCCTTCACAGTTCTCCCTTCAGAAAGGCCCCTTCACCGTTCTCCCATCAGAAAGGCCCCTGCACCGTTTTCCCTTCAGAAAGGCCCTTCATCGTTCTCCCTTCAAAAAGACCCTCCACCGTTCTCCCTTCAGAAAGGCCCCTCCACCGTTCTCCCTTCAGATAGGCCCTTTCTCCGTTCTCCCTTCAGAAAGGCCACTTCACCGTTCTCCCTTCAGAAAGGCCCTGTCATCGTGCTCCCTTCATAAAGGCTCCTTCACCGTTCTCCCTTCAGAAAGGCCCCTTCACCGTTCTCCCTTCAGAAAGGCCCTTTCATCGTCCTCCCTTCAGAAAGGCCCCTTCACCGTTTTCACTTCAGAAAGGCCCCTTCACCGTTCTCCCTTCAGAAAGGCCCCTTTCACAGTTCTCCCTTCAGAAAGGCCCCCTCGCCGTTCTCCCTTCAGAAAGGCCCCTCCACCGTTCTCCCTTCAGAAAGGCCCTTTCTCCGTTCTCCCTTCAGAAAGGCCACTTCACCGTTCTCCCTTCAGAAAGGCCCTGTCATCGTGCTCCCCTCATAAAGGCTCCTTCACCGTTCTCCCTTCAGAAAGGCCCCTTCACCGTTCTCCCTTCAGAAAGGCCCTTTCATCGTCCTCCCTTCAGAAAGGCCCCTTCACCGTTTTCACTTCAGAAAGACCCATTCACCGTTCTCCCTTCAGAAAGGCCCCTTCACCGTTCTCCCTTCAGAAAGGCCCCTCGCCGTTCTCCCTTCAGAAAGGCCCCTGCACCGTTTTCACTTCAGAAAGGCCCCTTCACCGTTCTTCCTTCAGAAAGGCCCCTTCACCGTTCTCCCTTCAGAAAGGCCCCTCCACCGTTATCCCTTCAGAAAGCCCCCTTCACCGTTCTCCCTTCAGAAAGGCCCCTTCACCGTTCTCCCTTCAGACAGGCCCCTTCACCGTTCTCCCTTCAGAAAGGCCCTTCACCGTTCTCCCTTCAGAAAGGCCCCTTCACCGTTCTCCCTTCAGAAAGGCCCTTCACCGTTCTCCCTTCAGAAAGGTCCCTTCGCCGTTCTCCCTTCAGACAGGCCCCTTCACCGTTCTCCCTTCAGAAAGGCCCCTCTACCGTTCTCCCTTCAGAAAGGCCCCTTCACCGTTTTCCCCTTCAGAAAGGCCCCTTCACCGTTCTCCCTTCAGAAAGGTCCCTTCACCGTTCTCCCTTCAGAAAGGCCCCTTCACCGTTCTCCCTTCAGAAAGGCCCCTCCACCGTTCTCCCTTCAGAAAGGGCCCTTCACCGTTCTCCCTTCAGAAAGGCCCTTCACCGTTCTCCCTTCAGAAAGGTCCTTCACCGTTCTCCCTTCAGACAGGCCCCTTCACCGTTCTCCTTTCAAAAAGGCCCTTCACCGTTTTCCCTTCAGAAAGGCCCCTTCGCCGTTCTCCCTACAGACAGGCCCCTTCACCGTTCTCCCTTCAGAAAGGCCCCTTCACCGTTCTCCCTTCAGTAAGGCCCTTCACCGTTCTCCCTTCAGGAAGGCCCTCCACCGTTCTCCCTTCAGAAAGGCCCCTCTACCGTTCTCCCTTCAGAAAGGCCCCTTCACCGTTTTCCCCTTCAGAAAGGCCCCTTCACCGTTCTCCCTTCAGAAAGGCCCTTTCATCGTTCTCCCTTCAGAAAGGCCCCTTCACCGTTCTCCCTTCAGAAAGGCCCCTCTACCGTTCTCCCTTCAGAAAGGCCCTTTCATCGTTCTCCCTTCAGAAAGGCCCCTTCACCGTTCTCCCTTCAGAAAGGCCTCTTCACCGTTCTCACTTCAGAAAGGCCCCTTCACAGTTCTCCCTTCAGAAAGGCCCCTTCATCGTTCTCCCTTCAGAAAGGCCCCTTCACCGTTCTCCCTTCAGAAAGGCCCCTTCACAGTTCTCCCTTCCGAAAGGCCCCTTCACCGTTCTCCCTTCAGAAAGGCCCCTTCATCGTTCTCCCTTCAGAAAGTCCCCTTCACCGTTCTCCCTTCAGAAAGGCCCCTTCACCGTTCTCCCTTCAGAAAGGCCCCTTCACCGTTCTCCCTTCAGAAAGTCCCCTTCACCGTTCTCCCTTCAGAAAGGCCCTTCACCGTTCTCCCTTCAGAAAGGCCCCTCTACCGTTCTCCCTTCAGAAAGGCCCCTGCGGAGGGCTCAGAGGAGAGGGGAGCACCACCCCACTCGTGAGTCGTGACTGGATATCGGACTAGGCCCGCGGGGTAACGTCACGAACACGGGGTGTCGGCCATCAGCCCACAGCGAAAAGTCGGCCGGAGATGCCACTGCGGGGCACCACTCCTCTCATCAGGAGACAGGTGTCAGCATCATCCCACAGCTCGGGGTGCTGGCCGGAGATGCGGCACCACTCCTCTCATCAGGAGACAGGTGTCGGCATCAGCCCACAGCTCGGGGTGCTGGCCGGAGGTGCCACTGCGGGGCACCACTCCTCTCATCAGGAGACAGGTGTCGGCATCAGCCCACAGCTCGGGGTGCTGGCCGGAGGTGCCACTGCGGGGCACCACTCCTCTCATCAGGAGACAGGTGTCGGCATCAGCCCACAGCTCGGGGTGCTGGCCGGAGGTGCCACTGCGGGGCACCACTCCTCTCATCAGGAGACAGGTGTCGGCATCAGCCCACAGCTCGGGGTGCTGGCCGGAGATGCCACTGCGGGGCACCACTCCTCTCATCAGGAGACAGGTGTCGGCATCAGCCCACAGCTCGGGGTGCTGGCCGGAGATGCCACTGCGGGGCACCACTCCTCTCATCAGGAGACAGGTGTCGCCATCAGCCCACAGCTCGGGGTGCTGACCGGAGGACCCACGTCAGCAGTGTGTCATCTGACATCATGTGACGTCATCAGTGTGTCGGACATCTGAGCGGCTGACTCTGATCCATCATGTCACACAGACACAGATCATGTCCCGAGCCCGCCTCACTCCCGTCTAACGACCTATCAGCAGCGCACAAATATATGTAATGTATTGATCCACTTATGACGAATTGGCAGCAACACAAACTATAGCTTAACATGGTGTGCCATATCCGGCACTAGCATTCGAGGTTTAGTGCAATCAGTTGCCAATAGGTGGAAGCACCGTCGCAGTATTTCACGAAAATAAAACCCACTAAATTTGTTGTTTTTTTGGTTTTCAACTTAGGTAAATTATGTTAAATTTGATGAGATGTTCCTTACTCATCGCGTTCGAGTGTTATTCGTCCTTAATTGACAAAACCAATGTTTACGCTAATATAAGAACCAGCTAACATCTACATTCGGTTGCAAGAGAAGCGTTATAACGCTTCGCTACAAGGTTCTTCGCGCAAGGTTACTATAAATAGTAACCTTGAGCGAAGCATTGCATGCAATCAGCCTGGCAAAGCGACCACGGTATCGAAGGTGGAGGGCTCAAATTTAGTTGGTATGGTAATAGAAGTGTCTTCTCTCAGGAGTCAAAGAACTATATCATCCTTACTTTATACTATATATCATCCTTACTTTTTTAAGATATGTTTGGTATTGCGCCATCGTTCACCCTAAATCAGGCGATTTCCCGAGATTTAACATTGGAAATAAACCAATAATTTTATCTTAAAATGTCTCAAGCTGCGTCGGCGGTGGTGTCAGGTCTTTGGCAATAGTGTAGAATGCTAGAACATTGATAATCTAACAGGATCCAGAGAACATATTTGTTACTCCTAACAGTTTTTCTGCTAGACTTTGAAATGTGCAGTTTTATACCGAAGACCGAATGGCAGCAGGCCCGGACGGGCGCTCCGCCGCCCGGCGCTAGTTCCGCGTATGGCACACCATCAATAATGCTTGCATGCATGACACAGAGCATTTCGCGCCATCCTTACAAGGGCGGATCCAGGATGGGTGGTTTGGGTCAGTTGGGGGGGGGGGGGGCAATCTCAAAAGTCTTACACAATTCTGAAAACTCATCGTATTTCGCTTGCTTGTGCATCGATAACTGATTTAAAATAAACCTCCTTAGTAAAAGTTGCTTAGATTTTATATTATCTCAGGAAATGTGTCAAATTTGCGTCAATTTCAGGTGGTTTGGGGCCATGCCCCCTCTGGATCCGCCCATGCATCATTATGCAAATCGTTCTCTTTAAGCTCACATAAGAATATTAATAAATGTTTTTACAGTCATCTTCCCTGGAATAACGTTCATGTTCTATGGAGCATGATTACTGCTCCAAAGGACCGGATGGCTTCCACCGACAAATTGGTCCAGGTGAGTGTAATGGCGAGTGTAATCTTCTTCATAAAAATGTTGCAGCCTCCTTCTTTGCTCACTGTCGGGAAGGAGATTATTAACGAAAGATCCAAGGTCTAGAGGTCCATGAACTCCGAGCACTCGCCTGGAGAGCTTTGTGCCAGGGCCCGGCTAATACCGCTCCTAATACCGTTAATACCACCGGGATTTTCAAATTATCGGCTCTGCCACAAAGCGCTGGTCTTGAAATATAAAATGTCACGTTCAAGAAACCCGGGACCATGGTTGTTGTGCACGACTCGGAGCCGGCGAGTCAATTTGGATCCAAACCCGCCTCGACTCCGGTCAACTGAGCTGCAAACTGTGGCCGATCAGCGTCGGCTCCCGCCACGCGGTGCTGCTGCTATGAAAACAGTTCAAATCCGCACACCGATGTTTATATTAGCGGCGTTTTGATTCATCAAGGCCACGTGTTGGTGGTAGCGAATAAACTGTCTACTCTAGCGTCTGGTTGCAGCGTTTCGTTACCAGAACACATTTAGTCATGCTTACGTCTGAGCGTCTCATCACACACAAAAACAAACACCAGCTCCAAAGGCTATGCATAGAAAGGACAAAGCGATGTGCAGTCATCAATGAGAATACACACTTCGAAAAGCGTCCCCCTGACATGCGTTCAACGATCTCTCAAACAGTTTCCCCATCGCTACTGTTTTCCAAACGGCGAATACGCACTACGAAGTCGCCGCGGCTGTCCCGATCGGCGGCAGCCCGGCAGTGCAGCAGTTCATCGCTGTCTGCACTGGCGCCTCCATCAGTGCCTGCACCCATCACGTCTCAGGAACCGTTCGATTGGCCCCCGTGTAACGATGAATATCGGACGGACCAACTGACTGATGGAGTGGGACGTCGTGAGCCCGAGCGACGGCGTGGCAGGACTGAGACTGAGACTGAGACTGAGAGTGGGACTGACCTGCGGGAGCGAGTCCTGCCGCCCAGCACGGCAGACGTGGTCGGCGTGTCGGCCTCGTCCGACGAGCCTGCCGGACCGACCCACCGCGTCAGCACGGTCATCAGTCATTCGCAAATGCAGCCACACACAGCCCGGCAGTCGGGTCGTCGCCAGATATACACTGGCTAGCGCGACACCGGTTAACGTTTAACAGCATTTACAAAAAGTGCAAGATTCCGAATGTCAAGTCCTTGAAATCCACATCCGCAGGGATGCACCCGCGCGGAAGTGATGTCAGTCTGCTATTCTTGAAGCCCTGCTGTAATTGGTGGAATGACCCAGCGCCTTGAGTGTGATAGTTAGCAGTACACATTGTAACTTGGGCAGTGTTTACCGCTGCACCGCGCTGCGCTGCGCCACGTTGCGTTACGATGTGGTGCGGTACATACCGCTGACACTGCGCCGTCCGGGCGACTGGCTGATGGAGGCGGCGCTCAGGTTGTTGGCCAGGTCTGTCATGGGGGACGGAAGCGCCGGGTCGGAGCGCACCACCAGACCGGACCGGCCCGGTATCGGCAGCTCCAGACGGCGGCGCAGGGGACCCGACATGGCGGATGGCGGCGGCAGCGGCGGCGGCGGACCTGGTGCAGGGGCGACACAGATGTGGGAAGCTGCAGGCCACGCCACAGGGTCAGGAACAAGGGTGTAGCTGACAGGCACAGTGGCCAACTGGTCACTGCTGGTCCTGCAACCTGCAGCAGACTGGGACCTGCAGCTCAGACAGGCAGATGTAGCAGAGTGGTGACTGTCCTTTTCATGGGTGTCAATCCCAGCTGCTGCTCCAACAGTCTAGGTAGGATGCCAGGAAATACGAATGTTTTTCCAAAAAGTGAAAACTGCAGTTCTCCACCACTAACATAGCTTGAGTAGAACATAATTTCTGTCAACATTGGCAAACACTTAGAGAAGCCCTGAGATGACACACACATAACATGTTATTTGATAGCACAAACATAACATGTTATTTGATGACACAAACACAACATGTTATTTGATGACACAAACATAACAGTTATTTGATGACACAAACATAACATGTTATTTGATTACACAAACATAACATGTTATTTGATTACACAAACAAAACATGTTATTTGATTACACAAACATAACATGTTATTTGATGTCACAAGCATAACATGTTATTTGATGACAAATACATAACATGTTATTTGATGACACAAACATAACATGTTATTTGATGACACAAACATTACATGTTATTCAACCAGTGCTCGATTTTTCATTTCATGACTTGGTCCCAGAGAGATACATAGGTGGAGAGTACAATTTTATTGTTAGGAAAATTAAGATTTACATTTTGTTTTATAAAAATACATATTTTGTTTGGAAAGTAAACATTCCTGGTTTGTAAAAGATATTAAATACTTGAGGAAAATGAAACATTATTTAACCACAATGTCAGTAAGATCAGGTAAAAAGAGAGCAAATTTCCAGAAAAGAATGAAGAGAGCTTTGGACCCAAAAAGTCCAGAAGATGGCCAAAATTCCAAGGCTGTATTAAACTCTGTCTTCATAGCTTTGCAATGGTCAAGAACCACAAGGAGTCAGTAAGTTATCGCATCAGTTTTTACCAATACCCTGGTCATTCAATTAGTACCAATCCCCAAGCGCAGCACATGCTTCCTTGCCATCCACTGTTTTATGATTAGTATCTAGTAAGTTATGCATGTATGTCCCAGCATGCTAACCGTCTCAGCTGCATTGTTCTGACAAAACACTCCTTTAAAAGTGTTCATTCATAAGAAAATGAATATACCAAAACATACAGTAGACACTTGTCACAATTTCTACAGTACATACTACATTGACATCAGCTTTCATTCAATACTTGTCTTCCTGTTTTACAAATAAGAACAATTATGATTCACCTTATTTAGGTTTAGGTTTATATAGTGGGCTTTAGGTAGACTGGGTCTATTCAGGGTCCACATCATGGAAGTGGTCAGGACTAGTGGTTGTCAGTCAGCGCCTTTTGTACTGCTGCCCAATATCGGTTGAGACAATTTTTAAAGCTGTTGACAGTTATTGTGTTTGAAATTGATTTAACAAATAACAAGATTTCATGAATATTATGAACATTAGTTGAAATGCACAGTTCAGTTCATTTATTTTATCAACAGAAAATTGCATACACAAAAAAGTGGATTGGCGCAAAAGCAACAGCTTAAATCAAAGTGCCTCTCCCTTGGAACTAAACAGTAACTAGAAATGAAAGAAATACTTTACAAGTGTGAACAGACTTAGTCACAGCCACAGCCACAGCCACAGCCACAGCCACAGCCACAGCCACAGCCACAGACAGAACAGTACAATGTGTTATCAAAATGTCAGCAGTAAAAGTTAATGTTAAGCATTACTCTTAGCATATCCAGACTGAGACATCAATACATATTAATGCAGATACATTTTTTTTCATTTATTGTCTGCAGTATTGTGAAGGGAAATGTTAATTATAAAGGTAAATAAATCACAGCATGTTTACTTTTTAGATACCTACCAAAAATAATAAAATATTTTGAATCCATATTTGAAGTCCCCACCAGCAACAGCAAATAAAAAAGAATGAAATTGAAAAGGATGGAAGTTACAGCTATTTTTACAGCTATTTTTCCAATTATTTTCCTGAATCAGCATCCACAACAACCATATAATTTTGCCATTCAAAAACATTTTGCATTCATGCAAATTGTTGAAACATGCTTAACACATGTCAATTCAGTAATATAATGACATCTAAAAAATACTTAATAGATATATTAATCATCAATATGTGGTGCAGAAGAGGTCGGTCAGTCAAAGGAAAGCAGAGCATGTTTGAGTTAATAAACCAGGAAGGGCATTTAGGTACCTTAGCCAAATGAAATGCCTAAACAAACACTCACCACGAAATATTCAGGCAAATTGAGGTTGAGAGAATCAAAAAGTAGAGGAAATATTGCTGAAATATTATTAATTTGAAAAGAAAGAAGGGGGTTAGGAAGACTGGGGGCGTGCCGCCGCACAACACATCGAGAGAGCTACGAATCAAATGCGGCGCTTCATCTGGAACAAGGCTGGCGTCTGACTGATGGTTAAAACACAGCACTTGACGTATGTGATGTTTGACGTTTCTTAAATTATACGAAAATCTCATTTGATTTTCCCTTGGATGTGAGTGAGATGGATCGCATGTGATTATTATTATTGGCATATTATATAGACAGACGAAGAATCCAAATGAAAATCGGATGATAATGTGTGAGTGCATTTTCAGACGCTGATATCTGTACGTCAATTAATATGAATAGGCTAAAAAAAACTCGGACATCTCGAATTTCACTTTTTTCCTCGCTTCAATATTTTGCAAAGGCATATTTTGAAAAAATAAACCAAGGTCCAAGGAAGATGATAAAGCAATGTTATAGTTATTTGCATGTTTCAAAGTTGCCCCGGCCGAGGCCCGAGGACAGTGTAGCAACCAAGGGCAGGGCAGTGGCGGCGGCAAAGGGGGGGGGGGCGCGTTGTGTTTGGCAGGGGCTACTGGCCTGAGAGGGGGCGCTCTGGTCGCCTGAGAGGGGGCGCTCTGGCCGCCTGAGAGGGGGCGCTCTAGTCACCTGGGAGGGGGCGCTCTGGCCACCTGAGAGAGGGCGCTCTGGCCGCCTGAGAGGGCGCGCTCTGGCCGCCTGTGAGGGGCGCTCTGGCCGCCTGAGAGGGAGCGCTCTGGCCGCATGAGAGGGGGCGCTCTGGCCGCCTGAGAAGGGGCGTTCTGGCTGCGTGAGGGGGCACTCTGGCCGCCTGAGAGGGGGCGCTCTAGCCGCCTGAGAAGGGGCGTTCTGGCTGCGTGAGAGGGGGCGCTCTGGCCGCCTGAGAAGGGGCGCTCTAGCCGCCTGAGAGGGGGCGCTCTGACCGTCTGAGAAGGGGCGATCTGGCCGCTTGAGAGGGGCGCTCTGGCCGCCTGAGAGGGGGCGCTCTGGCTGCTTGAAAAGGGGCGCTCTGGGCGCCTGAGAGGGGGTGCTCTGGCCGCCTGAGTGAGGGCGCTCTGGCCGCCTGAGAGGGGGCGCTCTGTCCGCCTGAGGAGACTCTCTGGCCGCCTGAGGGGCGCTCTGGCCGCCTGTGTTACAAGGCCTCATCTTACATGGATTTGAAAGGAAATAGTATCCGTTCACGAAAACACATGCTAATTTGGAGGAAGCAATATGCCAAACGTGTATATTTGGTACACAAAATACTTCAACAGACCATTATTTAGCGAATTATTTAGCGACGACCTCCGATTTCTCCCCAAATGACATATATGATCAATTAGGTCACGAGAAACACGAATATGATGTTTGTTTTTGCTATATATAGCACGTGTCCTTCAAGGTCAAAATCAAGGTCAAAGGAAGTTACTGCTCGATTTTGATTTTTTTTTTACCAAAATGTAGCTCAGGAAAAGTTGTAGCCGCACATTGGAAATCAAATTAATCGAGGTCCAACTTCAAGGTCAAAATCAAGGTCAAAGGACGGGGAACTGAAAAAGTGGCGAAAGTTACTGCTCGATTTGGATTTTTTTAACCAAAATGTAGCCCAGGAAAAGTTGTAGCCGCACATCGAAAAGCAAATTAATCGAGGTCCAACTTCAAGGTCAAAATCAAGGTAAAAGGACGGGAAACTGAAACAGTGGCAGAAGTTCCTGCTCAATTTCGATTTTTTTACCAAAATGTAGCTCAGGAAAAGTTATAGCCGCACATCGAAAATAAAATTAATCGAGGTCCAACTTCAAGGTCAAAATCAAGGTCAAAGGACGGGTAACTGAAAAAGTAGCAGAAGTTACTGCTCGATTTTGATTTAGATTTACCCAAAATGTAGCTCAGGAAACGTTGTATCCGCATATCGAAAATAAAATTAATCGAGGTCCAACTTCAAGGTTAAAATCAAGGGCAAAGGACGGCAAACTGAAAAAGTGGCAGAAGTTTTGCTGAATTTTGATTTTTTGGGTACCAAAATGTAGCTCAGGAAAATTTGTAGCAGCACATCGAAAATCAAATTAATCAAGGTCCAACTTCAAGGTCAAAATCAAGGTCAAAGGACGGGGAACTGAAAAATTTGCAGAAGTTAATGCTCGATTTTGATTTTTTTAAAAACAAAATGTAGCTCAAGAAAAGTTGTAGCCGCACATCGAAAATAAAATTAATCGAGGTCCAACTTCAAGGTCAAAATCAAGGTCAAAGGACGGGGAACTGAAAAGGTGTCAGAAGTTGCTGCTCGATTTTGATTTTTTTATAAACCAAAATGTAGCTCAGGAAAAGTTGTAGCCGCACATCGAAAATCAAATTAATCGAGTTCCAACTTCAAGGTCAAAATCAAGGTCAAAGGACGGGGAACTGATAAAGTGGCAGAAGTTACTGCTCGATTTTGATTTAGATTTACCCAAAATGTAGCTCAGGAAACGTAGCATCCGCATATCGAAAATAAAATTAATCGAGGTCCAACTTCAAGGTCAAAATCAAGGGCAAAGGACGGCAAACTGAAAAAGTGGCAGAAGTTTTGCTGAATTTTGATTTTTGGGGTACCAAAATGTAGCTCAGGAAAAGTTGTAGCCGCACATCGAAAATCAAATAAATCGAGTTGGACCTCGATTAATTTGATTTTCGATGTGCGGCTACAACTTTTCCTGAGCTACATTTTGGTAAAATCAATATCAAAATCGAGCAGTAACTTCTATCACTTTTTCAGTTCCCCGTCCTTTGACCTTGATTTTGACCTTGAAGTTGGACCTCGATTAATTTGATTTCCGATGTGCGACTACAACTTTTCCTGAGGATTTTGGTTTAAAAAAATCGAGCAGTAACTTCTGACACTTTTTCAGTTCCCCGTCCTTTGACCTTGATTTTGACCTTGAAGTTGGACCTCGATTAATTTGATTTTCGATGTGCGGCTATAACTTTTCCTGAGCTACATTTTGATAAAAGAAGATCAAAATCGAGCAGTAACTTCTGACACTTTTTCAGTTCCCAGTCCTTTGACCTTGAAGTTGGACCTCGATTAATTTTATTTTCGATGTGCGGCTACAACTTTTCCTGGGCTACATTTTGGTTAAAAAAAAATCCAAATCGAGCAGTAACTTTCGCCACTTTTTCAGTTCCCCGTCCTTTGACCTTGATTTTGACCTTGAAGTTGGACCTCGATTTATTTGATTTTCGATGTGCGGATACAACTTTTCCTGGGCTACATTTTGTTTAAAAAAAATCAAAATCGAGCAGTATCTTCTGCCACTTTTTCAGTTCCCCGTCCTTTGACCTTGATTTTTACCTTGAAGGACACGTGCTATAGAAAAACAAACGCGATATTCGTGTTTCTCGTGATCTAGTTGATCATATATATTATTTTGGGGAAAATCGGAGGTCGTCGCTAAATAAATAAGTCGCTAAATAAGTCGCCAACTTCACGGACATGATGGGAAGACATTTGCAATGCCCGGTCAATGGTGGTAAAACATGCATCGACGAATTATAATTACATATATAAGACGAATTATATCGACGAATCAAGACATAAATGTCGAATATAAATGTCGACGTTAACGCAGCGGGCAATTCATTTTTTTTGTTGGTTTTAAATCGAAAAAATACAGCTTTTGACAACTTCAAACATACACCCGCACAGCGGCACGCTCATGCAAGGACTGCGCATTGCACATCAACATGGGACATATTCTTGACTAATGAGCGCCTCGCTGGGCGGGGGGGGGGGGTAAATTGTACCCCCTCCTTCCCGGATTTTCTCAATAACTTGAAAACTATGAGTAGAAAATCACGTTTTAATGCAAAGTACAAAAAACCGTCATAAGAACGGAAATGACATTCTCGTAAAAATGGCTATCTCGGATTTGTGAAATTTGGGGTTTTTGACCCAAAAAAAAAAAAAAAATGATTTCCACAATTTTTGTAAAAAGATATTCAACAAACCGGAATATATGTTAGCGAACCAACTATGGACGATACCCAAACCAAATTTCAAAGTAATATCTTTATTTTTGACTAACCTATGGCTCCCTAAGTATAAGTAACTCATGACGTCATTTTTTCAAGTTACATTTTTGACTTTTATTGACCAAATACAGACAAATAAATACCACCGCTGTATTTCTGAGACAAAGCTGGTCTAGAAACATGCTTTTTGTATTTATATTAATCAATTTCAAATTTTGTCCTTATGACCTGACCTTGACCTGAGGGCCATTACATGGGGTCAGGTTGTGAAAATGACTGCTACTATCGAATTATACGTGTAAAATAACCCATACAACATGTCGCATGGCTTTCGTAGACCTGTGACCTTTTGTGACCTGACATTGGACCTTGACCTTTGCTTACAAGTTCACTTCCGCTTAAACGGGAGATGCATTGTACTTTTGAGAGCACCTTGTGCGATAATAGTCGCAATCTAAGGCTTTGGATGTAAAGTATGGCCCAAAAACTCAAATTCCTGAATTTTGACCTTTGACCTGATCTGACCTGACATGTGACCTTGTTTTAAGAATTTCGGGTTTGCAATATGTTCGTCTCCTTGAGAGCTTTCGATCACCGTCTTGTGCGTCCCGCTGCGGTCATTGGTTCAGAAGATAGGAGGGGGAGTAAAATTTACCTCCCCCCTCCAGCGGGGCGCGTTCGGCTGTCGACCCCAGCGGGGCGCGGGTTAACCAGCCATTGACTGGAGGAGGGGGGGGGGGCGTGAAACGCCCTCCTGATGAATTTTCGTAATAGCTCGAAGACCAATAGCGCTATAAACATGAAACTTCGGGTACCTTCTTATAAATCACGTTTACGTCTTCTGTGAAAAATTAAAGGAATTTCGTCAAAAATTTCGAGTTATAGTGAATTTAGTGGCGTCACTTCACAAGAGTTTCACACCCAAATCAGCTAAAATGTAACAGACCGTACAAATGCCATATTTTAAGCAAAATGCAATCCAAAAAAGTTAAAAGATAGCAAATGGCAAGGGCTACAATATGGCTATCTCGGATTTGTGAAAATGCTGATTTTAGACTCCCAAAAATGAAAAAAATGGGGGGAAAATGCCCACAAAATAAAAAATTCAAAGATATAAAAAACGGAATGTATGTCAGAGAACCACATATGGGAAGCTACCATGTTAAATTTCAGAATGATGTCACCATTTTTGACTGACTTATGGCATCTAAAGTATGGGTATCTCATGACGTCATATTTATCAATTGCATTTGTTTTTGCTTTTATTGACCAGATACAGACAAATAAATGGTACCACTGTATTTATGAGACACATCTGGTCCAGAAACATGCTTTTTATATTTATATTTATCAATTTAAATTTTTAACCTTCATTGACCTGAACTTGACATTAGCTTCACATAGGTGAAGTCAGGTTGGTAAAATGACTATCGCTATCGAATTCTACGTGAAAAATATCTCATAAAACATATGTTGCATGACTTTCGTAGATATTTTGAGCAAAGTGATCTATTGTGACCTGACCTGGACCTTGACCTTGGCCAACAATCTCACTTTAGCTCATGCAGGATGTGTATCATACCTTTGGCAGCACTTTGGGTCATCATGGTCGTAATTAAAGGCTTTGGATGGAAAATATGGCCCATAAACTCAAATACGGCGATTTTGACCTTTGACCTGACCAGAGGCGTAGCCAGGGGGTGCAAATGGTCCTCCTGAACCAGAGAGATTTTGCCAGGCCCCCTATGCCCGACTGCAACCACACGGCCTGGCATTTTATGTTGTTGTAAAATACCATGAGAGAAGCGGATCCAAACCCCTCTCACACAATACAAAGACCTTCCTATCTGTCAGAGAGCCGCTATGATAAGGAGGAAGAACCCTTTCGTGAGCCCTCTCAGCAGGCACGTAGCCAAGGGGGGGGGGCGGGTGCCCTGGAGGCCAGGAGGGCACTTTTCGGCGGCGGAGGGCCCTTTTCGGCATTTCAGTTTACCACGCGATTTTTTTCTTCAGTTTAGAGCATTTCAGAGGCCCTTTAGGGCGACCACCAGGACCCTCTTTGAAAGACCAGAGGGCTCCTTGGACGTTCAAAAGAGCCCTGTGCATGTCAGAGGGGCCCTGCCCAGACGGAGAGGGCCCCTGAGCGGGTCCGAGGGCCCCTGAATACGTCGAATGGGCCCCTGGCCAGCACAGAGGGGCCCCTGGGCAGGTTGAGAGGCTCCTGAGCATGTCGGCAGGGCGACAGAGCAGCCCGCACAGTCCCTTGCCAGGTCATAAGGGCCCCCGAGCAGTTTGGAGGGCCCTTGGACAGACCCCAGAGGGCCCCTGGAAAGTTAAAAGGGCCCCTGTACATGTCAGAGGGGCCCCTGACCAGACCGAAAGGGTCTCTAGGTGGGTCAGGACGGCCCCTGAACATGCCGAATGGGCCCCTAGTCAGCACGGAGGGACCCCAGGTCAGGTCGGAGGGCCCTCGTAGCATGTCGCAAGGAGACAGAGCAGCCAGCGCAGTCACTTTCCAGGTCGGAAGGGCCCCTTAGAAGGCTGGAGGGCCTCTGGACAGACCGAGGGGCCATGGTAAGTTCAAAATGCCCCTGTGCAGATCGGAGGGGCCCCTGACCAGAACGAAAGGGCCCCTGGGCGGGTAAGAAGGGCCCCGAACATGCTGAATTGGCACCTAGTCAGCACGGAGGGGCCCTTTCAGCGTTCGGGAAGGGGGCCCTTTCGAGCCCCCCCCCCCCCCCCCCCTGGACGAAATCCTGGCTACGTGCCTGCCTCTCAGGCCTGGAATGGGCTCAAATACCGTTTCGGATATTTATGGGGACTGCCCCCTTCCCCCCCCTCCCCCCTGTGACGGCCCCCGACCGGATGTACCTGTCTCGAAAAATGCTGGCTACGCCCCTGGACCTGACCGTGACCTGACATTTTACCTCATTTTGGACGTTTGAGAGCATGATTTATATTTGTCTCATTGAGCGCTTTCGAATACCGTCTTCCGCGTCTCGCTGCGATCATTGGTTCGGAAGATAACTAGGGGGCGTTTAACGCCTCCCCTCCCCCCCGTCAATGGCGTTCGGCTGAGACCCCAGTCAATGCCGGGTTAACGGATGATATCGACTACCACTCGATGCATTTCACTCCACATATTCACAGCACTGAAGGTATAGGGTAGTAAAACAAATTCACAATGAAGAAAATAATTAAAGGAAAGTTTATCAAGGAAGGAAAGGAAACATCAGCCAATAACTTGCAAACGGTAAATCGCACAGACATAAGAATGGTACCGATCGCTTCGGTGCATCATGACAGGTTATATATACAGTGGTGAATAATCAAAGGGATCGGCCCAGGCGCACAACCAGAAATCACATTTCGGGAAGGGGGACACAGCTGTTGGGATCGTCATATCCAGTCCAAAAGGGGCCTCATTTCCGATACAAAGGGGTGCACGACTTGAGGGCGACACCTGCAATCGCAGGGGCGCCCCCCCCCCCCCCCTCCGCGAGGCATGCAAGGGCGCCGACTGCACAGTCACAACGCATTATGCCGCCCCAGGAAGGCATCTCGTCGCCCTCGGAAGGCATCATGCCGCTCTCGGAAAACATCTTGCCGCCCTCGAAAGGCACCATGCCGTCCTTGAAAGTTGGAAGGCATCTTGCCGCCCCCATAGCGCATTATGCCGCCCTCAGAAGACGTCTTGCCGCCCTTGGGAGGCATCGGAAGACATCTTTCCGCCCTCGGAAAGCATTTTGCCCCCCTCAGAACGCATTATGCCGCCCTTGGAAGGCATCATGCTGCCTTCGGGAGACATCTTGCTTCCCTCAGAGCGCATTATGCCGCCCTCAGAAGACGTCTTGCCGCCCTCGGAAGGCATTCTGCCACCATCAGAGCGTATTATGCCGCCCTTGAAAGGTACCATGGAACATATTGCCACCCTCAGAGCGCATTGTGCCGCCATCAGAGCGCATTATGCCGCCATTGGTAGGCATCATGCCGCCCTCGGAAGGCATTTTGCCGCCATCAGAGCGCATTATGCCGCCCTCAGAAGACGTCTTACCGCCCTTGGAAGGCATTCTGCCGCCCTCAGAACGTATTATGCCGCCCTTAGAAGGCACCATGACACCCTCAGAAGACATCTTGCCGCCCTAGGAAGGCATCTTACCGTCATCGCACCTGTTATGAAGGGGGCGCCACATTTTGGGAGAGGGGCGCACATGACCTTGGGGTCTCATTGGCATAGGGGCGCACACACATATGCTGACGGCAGTGGAGTGCGAAGAAATTCACAAAGTACGAGATCATTGCCTTGAGGGGCGCCACCCGATCGACATGTGCGCCACCAATATTGACGAAAATTGTGCAAGCCTCTCCTTCCGCACCGTGCGGAAGGAGGGCGCCCCGGTGCCCTCTCAAAACCCAGAACAGACCCACTTTTTGAGAGGACGCCTTCGGCGCCCGCTCAAAAGTGTGTGTGTGTGTGTGTGTGTGTGTGTGTGTGTGTGTGTGTGTGTGTGTGTGTGTGTGTGTGTGTGTGTGTGTGTGTGTGTGTGTGTGTGTGTGTGTGTGTGTGTGTGTGTGTGTGTGTGTGTGTGTGTGTGTGTGTGTGTGTGTGTGTGTGTGTGTGTGTGTGTGTGTGTGTGTGTGTGTGTGTGTGTGTGTGTGTGTGTGTGTGTGTGTGTGTGTGTGTGTGTGTGTGTGTGTGTGTGTGTGTGTGTGTGTGTGTGTGTGTGTGTGTGTGTGTGTGTGTGTGTGTGTGTGTGTGTGTGTGTGTGTGTGTGTGTGTGTGTGTGTGTGTGTGTGTGTGTGTGTGTGTGTGTGTGTGTGTGTGTGTGTGTGTGTGTGTGTGTGTGTGTGTGTGTGTGTGTGTGTGTGTGTGTGTGTGTGTGTGTGTGTGTGTGTGTGTGTGTGTGTGTGTGTGTGTGTGTGTGTGTGTGTGTGTGTGTGTGTGTGTGTGTGTGTGTGTGTGTGTGTGTGTGTGTGTGTGTGTGTGTGTGTGTGTGTGTGTGTGTGTGTGTGTGTGTGTGTGTGTGTGTGTGTGTGTGTGTGTGTGTGTGTGTGTGTGTGTGTGTGTGTGTGTGTGTGTGTGTGTGTGTGTGTGTGTGTGTGTGTGTGTGTGTGTGTGTGTGTGTGTGTGTGTGTGTGTGTGTGTGTGTGTGTGTGTGTGTGTGTGTGTGTGTGTGTGTGTGTGTGTGTGTGTGTGTGTGTGTGTGTGTGTGTGTGTGTGTGTGTGTGTGTGTGTGTGTGTGTGTGTGTGTGTGTGTGTGTGTGTGTGTGTGTGTGTGTGTGTGTGTGTGTGTGTGTGTGTGTGTGTGTGTGTGTGTGTGTGTGTGTGTGTGTGTGTGTGTGTGTGTGTGTGTGTGTGTGTGTGTGTGTGTGTGTGTGTGTGTGTGTGTGTGTGTGTGTGTGTGTGTGTGTGTGTGTGTGTGTGTGTGTGTGTGTGTGTGTGTGTGTGTGTGTGTGTGTGTGTGTGTGTGTGTGTGTGTGTGTGTGTGTGTGTGTGTGTGTGTGTGTGTGTGTGTGTGTGTGTGTGTGTGTGTGTGTGTGTGTGTGTGTGTGTGTGTGTGTGTGTGTGTGTGTGTGTGTGTGTGTGTGTGTGTGTGTGTGGTGTGTGTGTGTGTGTGTGTGTGTGTGTGTGTGTGTGTGTGTGTGTGTGTGTGTGTGTGTGTGTGTGTGTGTGTGTGTGTGTGTGTGTGTGTGTGTGTGTGTGTGTGTGTGTGTGTGTGTGTGTGTGTGTGTGTGTGTGTGTGTGTGTGTGTGTGTGTGTGTGTGTGTGTGTGTGTGTGTGTGTGTGTGTGTGTGTGTGTGTGTGTGTGTGTGTGTGTGTGTGTGTGTGTGTGTGTGTGTGTGTGTGTGTGTGTGTGTGTGTGTGTGTGTGTGTGTGTGTGTGTGTGTGTGTGTGTGTGTGTGTGTGTGTGTGTGTGTGTGTGTGTGTGTGTGTGTGTGTGTGTGTGTGTGTGTGTGTGTGTGTGTGTGTGTGTGTGTGTGTGTGTGTGTGTGTGTGTGTGTGTGTGTGTGTGTGTGTGTGTGTGTGTGTGTGTGTGTGTGTGTGTGTGTGTGTGTGTGTGTGTGTGTGTGTGTGTGTGTGTGTGTGTGTGTGTGTGTGTGTGTGTGTGTGTGTGTGTGTGTGTGTGTGTGTGTGTGTGTGTGTGTGTGTGTGTGTGTGTGTGTGTGTGTGTGTGTGTGTGTGTGTGTGTGTGTGTGTGTGTGTGTGTGTGTGTGTGTGTGTGTGTGTGTGTGTGTGTGTGTGTGTGTGTGTGTGTGTGTGTGTGTGTGTGTGTGTGTGTGTGTGTGTGTGTGTGTGTGTGTGTGTGTGTGTGTGTGTGTGTGTGTGTGTGTGTGTGTGTGTGTGTGTGTGTGTGTGTGTGTGTGTGTGTGTGTGTGTGTGTGTGTGTGTGTGTGTGTGTGTGTGTGTGTGTGTGTGTGTGTGTGTGTGTGTGTGTGTGTGTGTGTGTGTGTGTGTGTGTGTGTGTGTGTGTGTGTGTGTGTGTGTGTGTGTGTGTGTGTGTGTGTGTGTGTGTGTGTGTGTGTGTGTGTGTGTGTGTGTGTGTGTGTGTGTGTGTGTGTGTGTGTGTGTGTGTGTGTGTGTGTGTGTGTGTGTGTGTGTGTGTGTGTGTGTGTGTGTGTGTGTGTGTGTGTGTGTGTGTGTGTGTGTGTGTGTGTGTGTGTGTGTGTGTGTGTGTGTGTGTGTGTGTGTGTGTGTGTGTGTGTGTGTGTGTGTGTGTGTGTGTGTGTGTGTGTGTGTGTGTGTGTGTGTGTGTGTGTGTGTGTGTGTGTGTGTGTGTGTGTGTGTGTGTGTGTGTGTGTGTGTGTGTGTGTGTGTGTGTGTGTGTGTGTGTGTGTGTGTGTGTGTGTGTGTGTGTGTGTGTGTGTGTGTGTGTGTGTGTGTGTGTGTGTGTGTGTGTGTGTGTGTGTGTGTGTGTGTGTGTGTGTGTGTGTGTGTGTGTGTGTGTGTGTGTGTGTGTGTGTGTGTGTGTGTGTGTGTGTGTGTGTGTGTGTGTGTGTGTGTGGTGTGTGTGTGTGTGTGTGTGTGTGTGTGTGTGTGTGTGTGTGTGTGTGTGTGTGTGTGTGTGTGTGTGTGTGTGTGTGTGTGTGTGTGTGTGTGTGTGTGTGTGTGTGTGTGTGTGTGTGTGTGTGTGTGTGTGTGTGTGGTGTGTGTGTGTGTGTGTGTGTGTGTGTGTGTGTGTGTGTGTGTGTGTGTGTGTGTGTGTGTGTGTGTGTGTGTGTGTGTGTGTGTGTGTGTGTGTGGTGTGTGTGTGTGTGTGTGTGTGTGTGTGTGTGTGTGTGTGTGTGTGTGTGTGTGTGTGTGTGTGTGTGTGTGTGTGTGTGTGTGTGTGTGTGTGTGTGTGTGTGTGTGTGTGTGTGTGTGTGTGTGTGTGTGTGTGTGTGTGTGTGTGTGTGTGTGTGTGTGTGTGTGTGTGTGTGTGTGTGTGTGTGTGTGTGTGTGTGTGTGTGTGTGTGTGTGTGTGTGTGTGTGTGTGTGTGTGTGTGTGTGTGTGTGTGTGTGTGTGTGTGTGTGGGTGTGTGTGTGTGTGTGTGTGTGTGTGTGTGTGTGGTGTGTGTGTGTGTGTGTGTGTGTGGTGTGTGTGTGTGTGTGTGTGTGTGTGTGTGTGTGTGTGTGTGTGTGTGTGTGTGTGTGTGTGTGTGTGTGTGTGTGTGTGTGTGTGTGTGTGTGTGTGTGTGTGGTGTGTGTGTGTGTGTGTGTGTGTGTGTGTGTGTGTGTGTGTGTGTGTGTGTGTGTGTGTGTGTGTGGTGTGTGTGTGTGTGTGTGTGTGTGTGTGTGTGTGTGTGTGTGTGG